>PVQB02000125.1:0-57293 GCA_002980475.2 Fusarium beomiforme
TAGCCAATGATATACCCCTTTGGAGCATTTGTCAGCAAATTCCCTTATTTGTACGGGTACCCGTGCGGGTATGGATGGCCCTCTCAACACTTGCGCCGGCCGCTCAGTAGAGTTCAAGCCACCATGTCAACAGGTACGTACCTCCAAGTCAGGTACCAGCCAGCGCAACAGAATAGAAGTCCTTGAGATACCTTACCTGAATAGTAGGCTACCTCCACATCATCGCCAACTTTCAACCAAAGGACCTCCTTCTCCATCCCATTTGATCTTCCAGCACCGTCGCCCAAAATGTGGTTCTTTGGAAGTTTTCTCTACGGTAATAATCTTCTCGCTCTCATTACTTAAAGCGCAGCTGCTAACATCGATTTCAGTTTGTATTCTCCTCATCAACGCCGTCGCTGTGCTTTCCGAAGATCGTTTTCTCGCGCGCAGTACGAAGTCCCCCTTACTCGAGTCTACCCCTGCGAATTGTATATCTGACATGATCTCTCAGTCAACCTTTCTCCCGCTTCATACGACCCTGCATTCGGCGCTGGCCCTGATGCCAGCGTCAAGGCCAAGATTATCAATCTCATCGCGAGCGTCCGAACCATCATGAGGAGTACGTTCAACACCCGAACCTGCACCGCTCATTCACAACGACCTACTGTCGCGCTGCTTGCATACGGCAGGCTAACACAGCAACAGTGCCACTGATCTTTGTCAATTCTGTTATTATCCTTTACGAGCTGATACTTGGTTGATTAGGAGTGCCACGCACAAGGCGCAGTTGTGAAAAGAGGACACAGCAAACTTTTTTAGGCATCAATGGAGTCCGGCTAATCTTGGAACTGGAGTTTTTGTTGTTGATATGAATCCGAGGAGGCCATGTATGGGAGAACTACTCCTTGATATGAATATCTAGTACGATGTGGAATGAGACAGGACGAGAGGGGCTCCTCTTAATGAGACAGCATTGAGCGTAATATTATTGCATACATAATGTTCAAGACAGAACAAGGCAACAAGTGTGTAAACGAGTTTAAGTAGACAAAATGTACATCAATATCTAGACGCATGAAGGCCTTTCTAAGCCAGCTTGGGCTTCCAATTACCTATGTATAGTACAACTGCCACACTGTGGGTGGAATTCTTCGACGCTTGTTCAACTTTCATCAGTCAATCAAGCTCATCTGAGCAGTAATAACCCAGTTTGCCTGCTGATCTTTTCCTCGTGTTCCGTCTTCTACTTGATACCTTTCTGTAAATAGGCCCTGTTGCCCTTACATGATGCAAGCTATGATAAATTCCGTGTCTCTCAGAGCTCGAGAAGGACAGGAATGCCCCCGATATGCCAATACTGAATGTTTTAGGGATAAATGTCGCCTTGTTATGCTCTTGTTTCATGCAGCAGCGGCGCTATTCGAAATACATGGGTATCCTGCGAATCCCAAAATCTCCAAGGCCACCAACAAAATGATGCACTTGGAATCACATTTTCCATACGTAAACGCTGCAAATACGTGCAAAGAGTGTTGGAATTATGAAAGTAAATTCGTGCTCTTTTTGCGTCCCAGGCTGAAACTGAGGCGATCCTTGAGCTTCTCGTGTTTATCGTTCGCATCACTGTTGGGAGTCTCGGGGGCTTGCCCGGCCGACTTGTCTTTGTGGAAAAGCGAGAAACTTCTCCTAGACATTGATTTGCTGCCCCGTTTGGTCCGGTCGAGAATTCCATTGCTCTGGGGTGATCCGTTTTCTTTCTTTCTGGCTTCCTCTTCTTGTGCCGCTGACTTCTTGCTGGCTTCCAAGACTCTGGCTAGTTCATCGTTTTCATTTCGTCGTGCCTGTATCGCTTTGTAATGGTCTTCTCTTCGTTTCTTTTCGTCCGCTTTGGCCTGTTTTTCTCGCTCCTTTTCTGCGAGTTTCTCGGCCTTCTCAGCAGCCTCTCGCTCCTTCTTCTCCCGCTTCTTCTCCTCTTTCGATTTCACTTCTTCCTTCTGCGTAGTGACGCGAGTCAAGCCGTTCGTTGCAGTTGCGGCAGGCACTGGGGGCGCAGGATCTGGCTGCGGAGCTGAAGGTATGGCTGGTGCCGTGCTGGCATGGGCAAGGTTTGCCATTGACTCATGGTGTGTCAGGGGTGACATGGGCTGCGTTGCTTGCCGTCTCAGAGGCGCTGTGTCTGATTTATCCCCGTTCTCCTGGGCCAGGTTGGCTGCTTCGCTCGCAAGTTTCACCTCCTCCATGCCCTCCTTTTCTTGCTCTTCTCGCACCTTCTCGAATGTCGTTTCCTGGTAAAACAAAACGTACGCGGTGGCCATTCCGGGCTTATCACCGAAGAAGTTGCGGACGAAATTCTTGTCTACCGGTTCAACCATCTCGTCGTCGAACAGGATCCATCCCCGCCCCGGAACCTTAATGATGGACACGTAGTGACCATGGTAGGCATTACCACCAATGTGCACCACTACTGCATATAGCTCATACAGTCGATCCGGGTCCTCAGCATTGTCTGTCGTGTTGAACATGCGCAAGTGGTAGGGATACACGACCCTGTGAAATAGTTTTTGCAAACGGCTATAGTCCTCGGTATACTTGAATCGCTTCAAGTGGAGCGTCAGAATCTTGGGTAACCGCTTCACCTTCATTCGCTTTTCGGCCTCCTGAAGGCCACCACAGTGGTCGCAGTGGAACTTGTTTCTCTCACAGAGCATCTCCTCTGCGGAAAACTTCCTTAAGCAGGATGTCACAGACGAATGCTCTTCCAAGTCGATGGATAGATCAAGAAATGTCTCATCGCGCTGAGAAGCAGTCTCACAAGTCAAGCACTTGGTTTCTGATGTGAGAACACCCTCAAAAATGTCATGGACCCATCCTGTTGCTGGAGAACTCGACCCAGCTACGTGATTTACCATGGCAGATCCAAGAGCGTGTCCCACTGAAGTTGCCAACCCATCAATACCGTCAGCTGGCGCTTGCAACTGCATCTGGCGAGCTGTGCTCTCGACACTCTTGATGACATCATTCAGCACCAGTCCGTAGAACTCATGAGCGTCTTGGTGCATTGAGTTTCGGAACATTTCGTTGTCGCGTTTGAATATTTCAAGAAATCGCTGGGGACTGAGGACTCCCGTATGTGTGTTGCTTTCTAATAATGCCAGAAAGATATCCTTGAGTCCGGTAAATGTGCATTCATTCATGCCATAGGAAGTGGCATTTTCTCGCGCCAATTCCAGGATAGGTCCTTTGATCATAGCTTGTTTTTTCTTGTATTCAGGTGTATCAGGTTTGTCTTCAGGTCGAACGCCAACCTGTCCAGGTAATTGTTGGTTCATGGCCTGTCTTTGCTTGATTACTTGGGACGTGCTAAGGCCCTTCTGCTTCGGCAAGCTCTCGACAGGATCAGTAGGTGGAGGTCTGATAGTAATGGGAACCCTGGGCCTACTGCCATTTGTCTCCGAGGGTGTAATAGGGGGGTAGTTCACGACATTGTTTCTGAAAGATTCGGAATAAAATAAAGCCTGAACGATTGAGTTGCAGTAGCTACACGAGAAGTTAGTATAGTTATTCAGCTGAGTGATGCCTCCCACGCTTCGTACCATGTATTTCCAAACTGTTGTCATGTTAGCTCAATACTTGCGATGATAGCGTGTTGACGATGATGAAAGGTAATAAGATTTGCGGCAAGAGTAGGTAAGGCTCGACGTACATTCTCGAGGCCGAAGAAACGATCGGTACCGTCGTCTCGAAGGGGACCAGCATTCTGGAGCATCTTTTCGAGCGGCGTGAGGTCGAGCACGGGCTCCTCTTTCTTCTTTGCGACAGCATCTTGTTTGTTGGGTGTAGTAGTTGTGGCCTAGGAACCGCAAGCGAGAGGCATTTTGTCAGTCATGAGAAGTAACCTTGGCGCAACTTGGGAGAATGTGAGAGTAGATGGAACTGGGACAATCCAGGGCAGAAATGGGACAGGGAGCGAGTCCAAGACATACAGTGCCAGAACCCTTTATCTTGTTGAAAAAGCCGGCCATGACGGTGTCGCGATGTCGTTAGTGGGAGCAAGTAATTCGGTAGGAAACCCGTTGATGAATGAGCCGATCGAGGGATGTTATCAGAAGGCCAAGCCGCACGCAACAGCTGCGCAGCAGCAGCACTCAGCGAAGAGAATCGCAATTGAGACAAGTAACCATTCGCGAATGGCTTCGTATCGCCAGAGAATCGCGCAAGACGAGAAAAGTCGAGAAATCGCAAGCCAAGTCGGTTTTAGAGTTGCCGAGTTGTGAGCAGGAACGGATTATGGCGCTGACTGCTGGCTGGCGTCCTGGGGAAAGCGAGGCGCGGGTGTGTGGCGTGGATGCGATAGCGCCGGAGGGAACTACTTGCAGTGATCTAAAAGCCGAACCAGAGACAAGGCAATCGAGGATTTATAAGATAATATATGTAAGTTACCAGAAGCTGATTTCGTATACACCTTGGGATGGATGTAAAAGAGAGGTGTCAAATTGCTCAAGAGGCAGAATGGGAAAAGGCAGGCAAGACAACTACCAACTACTAATAGAAAGACTACCTTCAGGTACCGGCGTAGTCAAGGCAGGTAGGGATGAAGGTGGCGGGAGGATGTCCTGGTACAGCAGAGGTCGAGTCCGGGGGAGATAATAGTGGAGGAGGGAGTGACCTAGACCCAGGCCAGGTTCAAGAAGCAGAAGCAGGAGAAGGAGAAGGATGGATCAGTGATCTTGTGGTTGGATGGGTGCGTGCCCCAACATGGTAGGTGCTGTGAGCCTGTGAGGTCCTAGGTTACGTGATGTTGTCTGTAGGATTTTTATTCTCAAGGCTCTTGGATCATGGATAGATAGGCAACACGAATCAACAGGACATATGTACGTAACGCAAGTCTCTAGGTACAGTACAATAGGGAGGTATGGGCAGAACAAGTCATGATGGGAGTTTCCAGAGCCTAAACAAACCGATCATCGTTACGTACAAAGCCTCTTAACAAAACCAGCCCGTATATTTCCTCTTTGGCATACAATTATTCGACAATATTAGGGCTAACGGCTGCCATCTTTCCACACGATTGGATTGATTGATCAATGTCTCCAGTAACATTCGACAGCCGGAGGTGTTGCCGTCTCGACTCTCCTCTCCTGCATCGAGCTACGAAAAGGGCTCCAGCTCGCGCAACCCCAGTTTGCCTAGACCACCGAAGCCCCCAAATGGCCCCCTCCAACTCACTAGGCTGTCATGATGGTGCCTCTCGAGTGGACCCCGCAGAATCCACCATCCCAGAACCAGAACTAGAAAAGAAAGCGCACGTTAACTGGATTCCTCTGTCCTTGTTAGATCATGAGGTAGAGGTTGGCACCGCTCTCAAGGTTTCAGGAGCTGCTTGTCCGAAGAGCTGGGAGTTTACTTATGCCAAGACTCCTTGATCACATAGGAATAAACTCCACACCTGTACAGGACTCCAGATGTTATCAAACGACATCATCGTCGAGGAGGGTCCTGCCTGGGTTTACTGGGGTCTAGGGCCTGTCGCCTGGCTGAAGATTAAACGTGGTGTGGACGGTTGATAGACGCCAGACGGTGGCCCCACGTCTGGGATCCATTGGCTGTTACGGTATAGTCAAACGCAACCAGGGCTAAAATGTAACGACATGGATATGGGGTTTGGAACAGATATCGCGTTGACTACTATGAGGTATCAGAACGACATTAAGAGTTATACAATAGGTGAGTTTAAGTTGGAACATGAACAAGGAGCTTTCAGACCTTAGACTTACTTTAAAAATAAAAACGAGTTGACGGGCCTCAAGTACGATTCAAGTTGAAGGTGATAGAATTCATGAGGCAGCTGAGGTTCCATAGGAGGAGCATCTACCTTGGCTCCTGCATCCCCTCCCATCCAATCTTTCAAAATCGTTGACGGCAAGACCGATGCAGACGACCACTACCTGCTGCTAACTCAGCAAATAAACTTCCTCCACGATAACAGCAAAAAGCGAAAATTTTTCATCTTCATACAATTCGGCATCAATAATGAAATATATAAACAGCCACACCAGCAATGGTCGCCGAGAACTCCTCGCCGGGACGTCTTGCACTAACAATTACCGTTACCCCAACGTTTTTTTGTGATTAGTGACCACTGTGACAGCCAAAGGAAGTCAATATGATAGTACAGGTACGAAAACTATGTTAACTGCCTTGAACCGCAACCAGTGAACTGTACAGAACTCTAGAAGGGTTCGCTCGAGGTTCAACATGACATCGTCGAGCACTAACTTGCACTATTGCTGTAGGTGCGGTAAATAATGAACAGCGCCACAACTCTTCGGCTTCACAGTTCCCGGCTTAAGATGACTTGAGCCCCTGTACGGTGAGAGATCATTATCTCTCATCAAGTTAGTATCACTTTTAGCCGACGACGACTACTAGGTTTCTTGGGAGGCTGAAGGTGGTTGAGCTTTCATCACTCTGCCACAACCGGTCGCCGAGGCGGACCAACCACCACCGAGTCGGACACAATTCTTGAACTCTGCAATGGCGCTGACTGAAGCAACATCTACTTCATTGAAGTGCCCTTGATCTACCCTTGATCTACCCTCCAAGTCGGACGCCATTCGATATGTCTGTCTGGTTCCTGAGGTGGGCTGGATTAGGCTGCGATCCCCCCTCCTACATGTCATATTTAGCCTTGGATCGCTAGCATAGCATTTCTATTTGGCGGAAATGTTTGTCTTGTCTGTAAACATGTTGCCTCTTGCAAGGTAACGTGCTCTTTATTTAGAGCCTTGGTTACAGGCGCTTCCATCTGCCATCCTCCTTCGACAGAACGCAGAAAGCGAGGGCAAGACCTGTGGACTTACTCCCTGGTCAAATACCCCTGCTCCTTGGCATTGTTTAATGTCAACGAATATGGAAGCTGACAGAAAAATGATTAGTTCTCTGACTGTGTTGGGTCACATTATTTTCAATCATTTATTTGAGGCTTTGGCATTGGACACGAAACAAGTTGACTATGGTTATAGGGATAGAGCACAACCATGTCATTGATTCGCTGGTCGCTATCCTGAGTATGTATTTCTATAACTCAACAACTATGCTCACCAATCCAAGACAACCCCTCATTCTCAGAGTGTGGGGTTGCCATGCGGCACATCCCCCGTACCCACCCTGCAACTGAACTGTCACCAATCACTTAGCCTTTCGCTCACAACCGCGGTGGCGGTATCCTATCAGTTTGATCTGCCTCCCATCCTGATCGCCGACCAGTCGGTCCGTTATTGTTGACATGCCAGCTTGTGCTTTCGATACTGGAAATAGAAAGACAGCAGATGGTCCTTTGACTGCAGTCACACTGTCCACTTGCAGTAACTAATTGTGTTGGGTACCAAGTTGAGTGCGGATCTAACAAAGCTCCGTATTTATCTGTGGGCATCCGGGCTACTCACGTGTGTTGCTATCCGCCTTAGATGTTGTCTGACAATGCTTTGAATATTCGCTCACTGTTACTGCGGCTTACTCTGATAATCAGTTATCCCTCGGCCCTCTAACTTCCCCGATATCCGACTTCCGAGAACCTTCGCTGCAGCAGATATCGGTCCTCTCTCTGTGTTCACGGTTGAAACTAGTGTTGGCAGTCCACATACATCCGTACCAGCTCCTAGACGCTGTTAATTAGTTGGGAGGGATATCGGCGAACTGTTGCTACGCCTATGCTAGTAGTGATACTCCCCAAAGAAACCCACCTTCACCAAAGGGAGCAGTGTTCTGGAATAAGAATCAGTTGCACTAGCTCTCTGCGAGTTCGTAACCGGCCGCGCATCACATTGCATCAACGCACGCGAACCACGCCGTTCCCCGCGGTGTCCACCCGACTTCATGTACCATGACGGCATTAAAGATGCTCGTTTGGGAAAAGCCTACACGCATTTGGTACCAACACCAACATCATTAACACCCCTACAGAGTTACACTTAATTATTGTAGCTCTCACAAATCAACTAGTATCAAATCGAACTGTTAGGCGAGATGATCAGTATGCTCACCTCATGATAAGGTATTAAGTCCGAATATACCGTTATCATTAGAGAAGCTCAACTGGAAATGTTGACGGCCTTTTTTTGCCAGTGTCGTCTGGTTTTTCAATTGTGGATCCAAGATATAAGCAGCACTGTCGACCCTTCCATGTACATCCGGCTCGCACAGCAAGAAGCAGGCCCAAGCATTATCGTTGGTACAGTAAAAAGGCTTTAACTCCCATCCCTTGTTAGCATGTCTTTACATCCAACTGCAGGCTTCTATATCTCTCAAGATCACCCATGCAAGATACCAGATGCATGGTATATACATGCATAGTAAATCTGCCTCAAAGATCAGACAGAGCGAAGCGTGGCATGGCTATTCCCCTCTGCAGGGTGGTTGCTCAAGACCAAACTCATATTCAGACAGGGATGGCTGGCAATGAGCTGGGTTTCCCATAGGGTGAATGGGCCGTTCCACATAGATCCGATCATACCGGCGATAAACCTCACCCGGAGCACGATGGCTTTTGTTTGGGATCCAGCTATTTCCTGGGAAACGGTTCGTTCATTGGTCTATCAATACTGCTCCTACAGCCAATTCCCTACACACAACAGGGAAACTAGTAAAGACCGAAAAGTCCTTGACAAATACAGTACAAGTTACGCATGCACTTTTACAGGGTGAGTTGGTATGATATACTCCTGCTTCTTAGCTGGAGGTGGGCCGCCACCAGTGGTTGGAAGACCCATGAAGATCTTGAAGTAGTCCTTCACTTTGCGTTAGCAGACATTTCAGAACATTATCAGGACTTGGTAAGAATACTCACATAGATCATCCACTGAAGTCCGGTGAGAGTACCAATCATGACAATCCGCACGGGGAGACCATTCCAGAGGCCGTTGAAACCAATATCCTTGTATATCCTGCTCATGGCGCTACCGAAAGCTTCACCAGGTTGGCGATTAGAATTCAACTTGCTAACCATGACATCGGCGGGGTGGGAGACGATTGCACACAAGATACCAGCCAGGTAACCGCCAGTAAAAGAGACACCAGTCTGTGCAGCCTTACTGTAGTCGCTCTTTTGACCAGGCAGACGGTCATAAATCATCTCAACAATCGTTTCAAACGAGGCGAACTTCATCATTGTGTAGGGAATTTGACGACCCCAGAGCGGATACAGACCCTTGTATAGACCAGCAACGCCTTCCTTACCTATGATGGCCCCAATGCCTTGAATTGTTCCAGTATATGGGTTAGGGATTGAGCCCTGCATGCGGACTTTGACAGCTTCGAAGGGGCAAAGGGCGATATCGGCCAGGAATTCAGCAGAGGCAGAGGCAGCGAGATAGAGACCGGTCTTATACTTTTTTGCAGCCTCAGGACCAGCCATATCGGAGTAGGTCTTCTTGAAGTATTCATACCAGCCGTATTTGAAAGCACCCTGGGCAGAGTAGCCAAAGAGAGTCGGACTCCAACCTGTGAAGATACCACGCACGCCTTCAGCCCGGTAGATCTTGCCCCAGGCCTGGAAGTTACTGGTGTAAAGCTTGGAGTCAACCTGTCGACGTGTTTTTACGAGATCCAAGGGGGTTACAGCAGCGTGAGTGAGGCCCTGAGTTTAATGAGTACTAGTTTTTTTTTTTTTTGTTTTCATGACGGAGAGTCTCCTAACAAGGGGGCACCTCTCGGCTGGACACCAAGATGGAAACTTACACAAGCCATTAAACCACCAAAGGTACAGGCGGCATAGTATTTTCCAGAATATAGTTCAATCTTCCCAGCCTTAGCCTGGGCTTTTGCGCTCGCCTTTTCGAATTCGGCTGTCGCTTCGGCGCTCAGCTCCTTGGCTTTGCCTTTTGCATCTTGGACGACGGAGGAGTAAGCAGGAAAGATCTCCGGACGAGCTTCATAGGGAGTGCGGGGCCTTGCTGGAAGGGGGCTATAGACTGTTCCCTGTAGGACGTCCTTGGATGGATGCAATGGGGACATTGTAGCTGTTTGATACAGGCGAGGATAGACTGCCAGTGTATTAGTGACGGATCATGTAAGTCAAGTGTGGAGCTGGTCAATTGAAACTTTTGAGCAGAGTATCAGGTAGAAACATGATAGAGATGACAAGTTTGCGGATAATAAAGAAAAGGCGCAAAGATAGATGCACCAAATATGATCTACCCGATTGAGCCGGTTGTAGATGTAATGTGACTCAGGAAAGACGGTTGCTACTAAAACGTACCTGATAGGACGTTTCAGCTCAAACGAGCGAGCTCAACCCAGAGACTATTACAATAGGGTACCTAGAAGAGAATATATCGTGGGTAGGATGAGATGGAGGAAAGAAATCAGGAAATGTGAAGCAAGGTTGGTGTAGTGCCTTATCTTGCGGAGTTAAGGTGGTATGCGACTTCCAATTCCGTGAAACACGAGAAGAGGATGACGCTCGTAAGCAGGCACATTTGAGCGGGTGGTGACATCACGCTTATCACACCTGCCTCTTTGTTGATACGTTTTCTCATATCATATTTTGATGCCGAATAATATTACCAATGCAACCCTATTTACGTCTCTATCATCTGGTTCCGGCTGTAGTTCACTAATATGCTTTATCTCTAATGTAGATATATGTTTCTCTTGGATCGACCTTTTCTTGGACGCTAATTAAGAAACCCCCTAGCGGGAAGATCCACGGCCTGCAGATGGGGGCTTGTTCCCGGAGTAGTGGGGACAGCTGGAGCTCAGTTGCTATTAAACTCGGTGTTTGATTTATTTCGACACCAACTGTATTATCATGGTCGTGATATAATAAACGAGACAGAATCCCGCCCATATCTATCACATTTCACTGTCTCTGATTCAGGATATCTAAGTACCAAATTGACAATAAGTATAGACTCTCAATACTAATCATTAGTAGCAATAGCAATTCCCAAAGCTGGAGAACAAGATGTGTTTGTCAATTCAACAATAAAATGCCCAATGTCATGATACTAACAAAAAAAAACAGCTCCCAATTTTCCTTTCTGCCCCACCATCTAAGAGCGTTTTGCCAATCCTGCCCCCGCGATCGCTTCAACTCCCCGACATTTCAACTTAACCCAACCTGTGCGCCAATCACTACTGAACTTTCATCTTGGACTGTCGACAACAGTTATTGCATATAAAATGGCTACTGCTACCGCTACCACCATAACGTCGGGTGCAACACAGCCCCTTGTTACAAAGTGGTCTTCTCGATATCGTGGGGTATGTGCTCCTGACCTTGCTCATGACACCACTTTGCGTTCCAAATTATACACATACAGCTTCTGTAGGACTCTATTGCTTTGGGGTTTGGCTAATACATCGTAGGCCACTGTCGAAGACCTCGACCCCCCAGCCGCACTCTCTCTCAACCCTTCTGATGCTATCTCCCTCGCCCTCATGTCTGCTTTTGAGCGCGACTACACGCACCTTACCGTCGTCGATGCCGACACCCGCGCGCTGCTAGGCTATATATCCATTCCCCACCTGCAGTCCCTTCTCGACTCAGGTAAGGTCAAGCCTGAGGACCAGCTCTCTGCCGCCATGACACGCTTCCAGCGAAAGGGCCGTACCTATCAGGTCATCACAATGGAGACGACGCTCGAGGAGCTTGAGAACTTCTTCCGTGGCGATGTACCTGATGGGCCCTGGAAACAGGAGTTTGCCGTTATCACAGACGAGAAGAGGAGATTTGTCTTGGGCGTCGCTACAGTGCAGGACCTGGAGGAGTTTGTGAAGAGAAGGCCAGAGTAATGTGGTATTTAGATCATGTGAATGTCGTGGACAAGGAAGGGAAAACAAGAATTCAGCATCATGAATGGGCGTTAGGGAAATAATGACCTTGGCATCAGGGAGACTACGGAGTGCTCGTAACAGCCTGCCGGGCAAGAAAGCTGCTTTCAACATAGCGCAGTATGTGGGATGCTACACATTGGTGAAAGCACTAGTTGTATGGCTCAATTGGTGCATAGAGATTCAGTTTAGGGTGGCCTCATATTGGTCAATCAATTTATTATTCGTCTCCGGAGCAACTCTTGTCTAAGTCATTGAGCGGTAATCGCAAATGCATTCTGATCGTAAGTTGTCTATTCTAGGTCAAGTAGTGTTCTAGAGTCATTCATCTCTAACTCTGGTAGTCGTAAACGAGCTTGGCGGTGACTCTCTTGTCACCCTTCGTCACCACGATATGCCTCGCATATCTCCTCTCACCATTGATCTCCTCAAAGCCCCAGATCTGAGTAGCGACCCAGCCATTGTCAACGCTCTCCGCAATGCTCTGAATGAACTCGCCATCCCCCTCGACAAGCCAGCCAGTCTTGAGGAAGTCGTCCTCAACCTCATCAAGAGTGACGAACCTGGATCGACCTCTGACGTTGCCAAAGAGCCAGTCTGAATGCTCACGGTTGTTGAAATCGAGACAGCGGTTCTCCTGTGTGCTTGACAAGCCAGAGGCGGTTTGGGTGATGTCGACGTGGGTGAAAACGTCGGTGGAGGTGTTGGGAGGCTTGGGAGGGGCTTGGTACTGGTTGATGTCGAGGGTGATGCTGGCCAAGCCAATTCCCTTGCGAGTGAGGTATCCAATGCCTTGTAGGCTGAGGATAGGCTCTGAACTATCGGACAGAGTCTTGTTCTATTGCGAACCAGTGTCAGGAAAGGAAGAAGCAAGATATTATATGTTGAAGCGGGGGAGGGAGTGCAACATACGAGAAGCCATTTACCACTGAGGTCAGTGATGGTCTTTTCAGCAGGAGCAGCCATGGTTGTGTTGCGATTGATAAGGATTTGAATAAATGAGTTATTCGTGTAGGTATTTTTCGAGAAAGAAAACAGCAACGGTTAAATTGCTGGTAGTATTAATAAGGCCGTGTTGCTGGTGGTTGGTGGATCGAAATGACGCTATCAAGGATTCAAAGCGCAGATGTATGGTCCTTCTTCAGAGTATAAGGTAAGGTACTTTAGGTAGACACGCCACAAGTGACCTGTGCTGCAACTTAGATATGGAACAACTTGGCTGTGAGTAAAAGTTGGTACGTATAGTATCCGACTGGGAAGAGGGCTCCTGTAGAGCTTATATATATTTTATTTGCCAATAACGAGGCTGAATGAATGGAATGAATGTGTGTTATCACAGGCAACGCCGAGAATGGCACATAATCGCCGAGGTCAAAAAAGCACGACCAATTACGCGTCACGTTGCAATATATTCTGATTCTGTGAAGAACACGGTTGCTTTGAGCTACCTAACTTATGTTTCCAAGCATTTACCAAAATAGTAGGTGTAAAATCTTCTCAAGACACAGCGCGGGGGTGGGTGTATGAAAGGAAGTTTACAGTGCGGGGTTGAGGCCTTGTTGAAAGAGGCTGAGCGGCAATAGCACAAGACAAGAGACGAGAGAGGAATTCCATCCGAGACTTGAAAGAACGGAAATAATTCGAATAAGGAAGTTAAGCCGTAGATGAGCATAGAATAGGTAGCTTCGGAATTGCCAAGAAGCGGACTTCTCTTTGATACCGAGGGCTCGAGGCATCAGAAGCTTGTTGTCCTACAACACATGCCACATACTTGACTTACATCATATCATGACAACCTACCTAAGGTACCTAGTTAAAGAGTCAACAGCCCCAGTGAAAGTTTCTACAGAACAAGAGCTTTCCTGACATACCTTGGCTTTAACTTGTCGTCTGCAAGAATGACGTCTTCCTTCTGTGTACATCCGCACATGACATGTGCATTACTCCTTGCAGGAGGTGCTCATATCTACTCGCCTGGCAAGGATCTCATAGCAGCACCACTCCAACAACAAATATCAAACCCTCATACAAAAAAAAGTTCACGACGTCGACCAAGACTCCTCCCAGGGTTTTATCCCCGCATCGCTAATCCTCAATCTCCACCTTGGCATGGATACTACGACTCCAGCTTCACCATCTCGCTTCCACATGTCTTGTCTAACCCTCCTAAGCCTCGGCTCAGTCATGTCCAGCATTGACTACATCAGTCATAAAACCCCAGATTGTCCCACGATGATTGTTGGGACGATCTCCCATAGGCAGTGTCACGGAGACATAATTACAACCGATATCACAATCAACGCAAATTCCATCTCTAACATGTAACTAGTATATTTGCCTATATTATTAGCCTGCCCTCTACTCGGGTACACTCATCTTCTACGAGCTTTGCTCTCCGCATCCCCTGGTACCTAGGTCGTGCATGTATAGCATCTCCATCTACCTCCCCAGACATCATCATCACCTGTTGGCTGCGCGAAGTCTCATCTGACACTAGATCAGCTGTAGCTTAACCCTGCCGAGTCTTGCTGCCGCTACTCCATCATGCCTTTGGCTTTCGTCATCCCGGGTATCGTCCGTCTCTTCCAGCAACAGGCGGGATTCTTCGCTAAGTCGAAGTCATGCAAGAAACAAGTCAAAATCAATGCGGATCTTCATCCATAAGTGTACGCATGCCTGCCATACAAATCATGTCATGTCGTGTCGCATCTGTCGTCTTCAACCTTTTCTATGCCTTGCTCAAGGCCACCACTTCATCTTCTTGTAGCTTTCGATCACCTCCTCAATCAACTCCTTCGTGAGGGTAGGCTTCTTATACTCAAAACCCAATAGCGTCTTGAGCCGCGTTCCGTCCATACTGAGATCCGTATCCTTGAGTAATTCCTTTTCCATGAAGGGAGTTAGAGGTCCTGGTCGTGTAATACCCGCATCTGCGAGGAGGTCGGCCCATGGTCCCAGAAGCTCGTCGTTAACATCGTCCACAACACTGTCAAGGTTGAGTCGAGCAAATGTGCTGATTAGCTGGCCTTGGAAGCCTGTCTCGATCTTAAAGATATCTCCGATAATGGTCGCTATCGTGCCTTGGCACGTCGCGCCCTCGTCCACGATGTTGAAGATGGGAATCTTGCCCATGCTGGCCTCGTCCCACTTCGCCTTGCCCGCGTCATACCAGGCTGCAATTTCCCAAAGAGCCCGTGTTACATCGTCGATGTGTGCTGTGTTAGTTCGGAGGTCCTTGGTCCAAAGCCACTTCATTTCATCTTCCAGGTGTTGATAGGTGCGAGCCATGCACAATGCCGTCGCGACCCACTGAGAAGCATAGGGTCCATAAACATGTGGTAAACGCACGATGATAAGATTGAGACTGTGCAGAGTATTAGTAAACTGTGTGCCAAAGTCAGAGTCTTACTATACCCATCAATTTTGGAGAGTTCCTCCTCAGCCTGCAACTTAAACACAGCAATTCGGTTCCAAGGTTTCAGCTTATCTCCCTCTTTACTTGGCGACGAGTCGGACTTGTATACCATGCCAGTACTCAGCTCGACGAAGGCCTTGACTCCTCTTTTGGCTGCCTCCCTGCCCACTGCAATAGAGAGGTTCAATGACCTCAGCTTGTAGACCTCATCCTCTTGTGAGTACCTCGTCTCGCCTCCGCAGTTGAAAACATAATCCCACTGCTTTCCGTCCGGTCGGTCAAAGATCCGTGCTAATCCTTCTGGAAAGAGGGGAAACATATCGTTAGCCAACTAGTCAGACACAATTGGGAGCCACCTGCACCAGCAAGCGGGGCAGCCAGCAACAGAGTAAGCAGTGCAGAAACTCACCAGGTCTGCTTGCATCAGCTTGCATAAACTTGTCTTGTGAACACGCTTCAGAGAACTCAGGAGCCAGCCATGCTAGTTGAGGGAGAACTTTGTCAACGAGCCTCACATCGGAAGCGAGCTCGTTCTGGTGAATGTAGAGGGCAAGGAAGCGGCCAATGTAGCCAAGCCCCCCAATGATCAATACCGAAGGCTTCTCGGCCATGGTCGCGAGAGCTGCGGTACTCGGGTGGTGATATAATCGTGCGCAAACGTGGGGTCAAGGTGACGGTGCAGCTGCCTAGACGTCGGCGGCGCAAAGGCGATATATGGAGATGTAGATGAAATATGCAGCAAACCACGCTTCAAATCTGTATTGAGGTGAGACGCCTTGGCAAAGTTCGTTTCTAGTGGTGAACGATGAGGACAAATGGGTGTTGTGTAAGGAATAGAGTCCGAGTACTAGGACAAGGTTATTCGGCTTCAGGGGGAAGTAGCTGAGTAAATTGAAACCAGCAGAGAGGTCCCACGGGGTGCCAAACGTGGATGGATATGCGAGGATCGGTGTGATTTAGCGTTGGTCGAAGCGAGGTTGTTCGGGTCTTTCGTGGAGAGAGAGCGGGTTGGGCAATGGCCTAGTACTGAAGTTGATCGAGAGGGCCGTAACCTGACATGTAGTCACGCACGTAAGTATATATTAGGGCGCCATGGAGCAAAGCAAGTGCCAGGTTAGGACATACAATAGCACCGGTCTAGTACTTTTTATATCGAGCCCCAAAAGTGCTGGTGCGGCGACGGCGTAGAGGCGATGTGCGGGAGCAAAGGGGAACAAGTTTGATCCAAGGCGGGAAGGCGACGGGAGGACGGACGGAAGACGGAACCAAATGGGCGGGATGGTATGGGATGTGAGGTGGGAGTGGAGGGAAACACGATCAACAGATGTAGCAATTTCAACTTTGCGAGGGCACGAGGCGGCGCACCAACCGCTTCCTGGGACGAGCGACGGATGGCCAGAGGTCCGAATTAACGTCAAGAGACCCAACTTTGGACCAAGTCTTCCTTGAAAGAGGCCACAAGACCGAGCCAGAGCCTTGGAGAAATAACAAGAGCCTTGGGCCCTCGAAATTCCGTCGATGAGGGGTGGATTTGATAGACTGAGAAAGTTGTGAAGTGGATCTCTGGTTGAGAAAGACGAGGGGGGAATCGGCCAGTGTAAGAGTGAGTGGGATAAAATGTGGTCTCCTTTTCCAGCAAAGGGGGCCCAAGTCTTGATGCTTGTTGCTCTTTAGTTTAATGAGGGGCGTGCTGTGGGTTTATGGGCATGAAAGGCCCTGTCAAAAGCTCGATATTATGCCCTATTGAATATCAGGCACCAAGAAGTTCCTCATCTTATTATTATCAGTCGGTTCTGAGACTGAGACTCTGTTTCGCAATACTCGGTGATTTCCTTGCTCTCTTTTTTACCCTGAGAAGAAAACTACATTAAATGTATGCTGTACGAATTGTAGTAGCTGGCAGTCATGCATGTATAAAATACACATTAAAGCAAAGGGAGCAGTGGCCTGAAGAATGAGTTAAGAATGCATGTGTGGGCGCCTTGTGGAGAGGTATTTTCAACTCCAATGTACATGTACAGGAACATGGGTTATACTGTCAAGAGGGAGCCCGCTCCGATCACTCCATTCCTAGTCTCAGGTCAGCTCTGCTCAAAGAACAGTCCGTTTCCTGGTTTGAGCTGAAGTTGCCATGCTATGAACTCGAAGTTGGTTCAAATCTTTTGTCTTTCCTAGAGCTCCCTAGTGGAGACTTGAAAAGACAGCGACATGGACATTTCGAGGTGCGAGTCAGAACCGAAGAAGGCTTAAAAAACTGCTGGGTCGGTGGGGGTCGTCATCCCGTAGTTGGCGGAGATGCGATGCGAATTGGCGGTCATGCGGCTGGACAATTAATTCAGATGCTAGACGGATTTGCAGGATGCCCCCATTCATCATATCGCCGGGCTAGCACCTAGCTACCGAGCCTGCAGTGGGCCTGCATGTTCGTCATTGTCACTGCGACAGGGGATCAGGGACATGTCGACGGAGGCGACTAGGAACAAGGATCAAGGAGCATGACAATCGCCGTCTTTGCCTGAGACTGCTCCTGTTATGTCTTTGATTTCTTGTGTTCCATGAGCTCAAATCAACCATCGTCAAGGACATGAGCAGGCTTCTTGGTGTGATAGGTGTCAGCCGAGTTCCCCTTGTCGTGAGCTGTCATAAAATATCTGGTCAGATTGACCTCATCGGTGGTAATTACCAATATTGTTGAAGGATAAATTCAATACCCCATGGGCGATGGCCACGGAACACCAGCATTATGGAGGGCGCTTAATTCTTAAAACCCAATATCTGGCGTACGGCATGGCGCAAATCATATTCGAATTGGGCGTCATTTCCGAGTACACATCGTCGACGAGGCGTGTAATTGTCATGCCACAGTACCGAAGAAGGCCATCATGTAAAACTCTTGCTGGCCTTGTCAATATTATTTGAGACATCACGATGGCTCCTGTGAGGGGTAATAATATGTACGGGCTGCAACTTGCTCCGTCTTGTACATAATATCAAAGTACTGATTTTAGCACTGGGTGCCGGCATGTGTGTCGATCCAAGATCCCGTTCGGGCCGCCAACATGGCCATCTTGATCTTCTTCAGACAGAACTGGAGGTATTGTATGTACTGTAACCTGGCCAGCCAGTCAACAGTTGCCAAGCTTTGAAGTGCAACAACCAATTTTGCAAACAGCTCTCGGTTTGTGGCTCGACTTTGTGCGGTTGTCCCTGGAATTCAGGGGCAGAGCCTGTCAGGTGCGCATGTGGCAAGCGGCAGGAACAAGATCAGGAACAGGAACAGAAAGATGCGGGGCCTTTTCTAGAAGTCTTCCATTTGCGTCTCTGCGAATATGAGGTCGAAGATGAGGATTGATAACGATTGAGTAGTTGGAACGATAGAAAAGTGGTTGTAATTGATGAAACACATATTTTTCCGCTCTTACAATCTGCCTAAGTCTCAAGAGCGCAGTAGTCACTCACCTGCATGCGTTCTCAGTTAGGTTCTAATACCTCCTAAGTCTTGGCAGGTAAGGTACAGTAGGGTAGGGTGCAGTACTGGATACCTTTCTCAAGAAGTACCTACCTAGCTTTGATAGTGGAGGCAAGCTACTAAGGCAGGAGCTCACTTACACCTCACCTGCCCTGCCCTCATAATAGGTACTTCACGGGAAAACCATATCCAGTGATCTGCCTGGCTAACTCAAACACTATCATAGTCAGGAACTGGTATCTTACATCTTTTTCTCTCAACCTATCACACAGACAACAGACCCTCGTCAATTATCTCCTCCCTACACTCCAGCGACACAAGACGCGATCTTCAACGCCAGCGCGTAACTAATAAATAAAATAGAGCCAATTCTCAACACCAAGAGTCCAGTCCGAGCGCTAGCACAGAGCATCAGCGAGCCCCAAGATCCCGCACCTCTTGTCTGCATATCAGATGCACAACACAGACCTCACTGCGGCTATGGAGTACATGGATAAAGAGAAATAGAGAGTATTGTGACCCTTGTCGCTCTCGGTCTTGGTTCACCGTTAACTTCGATTTACCGCCCCGTCCGCCTCATACCATCTCCGAAACTCGTTCCACGAATTCGAGCGCCCTGTCCTGCCAAGGTCTTGCTGCCTCTGAGAATGCCGTCTATCATATCTGACAGAACAGGGACTACTAGTAATTAGCATCCTGCAATCATGTTTCCCCAACTTTCAGCCTGGCCTCAAACTCACGCCCAACCCGAGTCAAGGGTGGAACCTCCTTCATCTGTGAATATTTAGAGCATATCGCGTACAAGTCCTTCAGTAGAAAGTTACGGTAGGTAGGGTAGGCAGAGGACGAGTCACGCAGTGTGTCGATGTATTTCTAGAGAACCTGTGATCTGCCTGACTCAGAAGGCACTGAGTCCATGTCTTTAGCGCAACATGGTGCTCGTATACAACAACCGTGATAAGCCACTATCTGTCATTTAACAGAGCTTATGAATTATAAAGGCCGCCTCGAAGAAAAGCCTCGAAGAAAAGCCTCAAATTGATATGAGCAAAGACAGCCGTAAGCTGTAACCAGTCATATGTAGCCTGAGAGTCCACATGGTAGGAAATTATCTACAACTGAGATATGGTCCACGGTTGACTTTATCCTTCGCATGTTTCCCTGAGTTTTAGTGAACCCAGCAAATTCAATGGAAGAATTTGATAGACGTCCAGGATCAGGTTGAGCCAAATCTGTCTGTTTTACTTACTTGGTTCTTGTTGACGACTTGGCATATTGTCTGTCATCTGAAGGCCTGTTGGTTGCGGAAGAGAGGGCCGGTCAAAATAGTTTCATGCTATACCATTACGATCGAACAGTCATGTCATAATACTTCTGAGTTAATTGCTATCATATCATATTGAGATCTCCTAAACCCGGTGAGTATGTCAATGTGGTTGCTTTAATCATTATGGTTCATAGGCAGCGTGAAATCACAACTCGGGGACCTAGTTCTAACCATGGTCATGGCAATGAGTCCCTCAACACAGAGGTTCGGTCGAAGCGAGTCAACCTGGCAATCAGCCGCTGCATCTATCAAGTTTCATTGCTAGTGCGTGGTGAACACTCGTCCAGGATGTTATTGTTGCGCAGTGCTTGTATCTGAGATAGTCTATCAAAACGTCGTGCTCTTTTCAAATATCAAGTGAACTGATCTAGGCGCAGATCATCTTCTCATGCTTCCGATGAGCTCGCGCTGCGCCTCACGATCCCGTGCTCCCTCACTCAAGCTTCCAATGCTCCTCAGATCACCCACCACGTCCTTGGCCTTGCCAAAGTAAACCTCTTGCAGGAGATTGCGCATCTTGAGTTCCATATCCTCAACCAATCGTCCCACGTTGGCAATGTGGCTATCATCGTTATCAACAGGAAGATCCTGCTCGACCTGGCGTGTCATGTTGCCACTTAGGTCCATCTCGCCCAGATTTCCGCCAACAGTTGACAGCGTTAGGATCACTGTCGATGTAAGCTTGTAGTGTGTGCTTCTTCCACGCTCAATGGCCTCGAAGACATGGATCGAGTCCCAAACACCTTCGGAATTGCCTCCTTGAGGGGAAGCTAGGAGTAGATATCTAGTTAGCGTTCATGGTTTGAGCTAAGAATGACAAGATTGGGGCTTCATACACTTCTTGAGAAGCACAACTCCTGCGAATCCATCATCAAGGTTCCAGAAGTAAACACTGCTTACACCACCTTCGTAATATAAATCGCGATAGACATCGAAAGCCTCGTTCGCCTTGACTTCCATCTTTCGAACACGTTCGCTCGGAATGGCACCCTCCCCAGCACCCTCATTACCACCCGCACCTACACCTCCTGAGCCAGCTTCGTCCAGAGGCGGGTCGAACTGGTTTGACCATGGTGAGCGGTAGCTGTCTCCATCGCGATTGTAGTCGCAGAGCAGGTAGTCTCGGCCGGTCTGCTTGCAGCGGCGCACGGTCAAGGGCTGATCGACCGAGGAAAGTAGGTCTTCGGTCAGGTCAGGGGCGATAGAGATGATGGCGTTGAGGTGGTCTGTCGTTTGCTTGGGGTTGAGACGTCGGAGAAGATCGCTATGAGTTGAACGATCAGCTATACGGGAAGAACGTCATTGCGCGGAAGGGCGAAAGTGCTTACAGAGCTGAGTCAAAGGGATCGACAGCCATGGTTATAGACTCGTATGTAGTTTGGCTGCAATACCTAGAATAATAGGTAAAGGTGGGAGACTGTTGTTTTGGTTCAGGTGCTGGAGAGGACTAGTGCGAAGTTAGGTATGGAGTAGCGGGGTCATGGAGTTCCGGGTGGAGTACGTGCTGCAACTCCTTGTAAGCTCAGAGAGGATCGAGCAGTTATATTCCTGGCCAGGAGGCTTTACAAAACACAACCATTTCCAAGGCTAAGAAGAATTTATCGTAAAAGGGTAGGTAGGCAGGTACGAGGTAATTAACATGCACCTAGCATAAAGTATACAAAAAGCATTCGGCAAGTTCAAGAAATGATGGATCACTTATATTATATCATTGCATGTCGCAAGGTTCACGATGTACTGTCACATAATTGCAAAGACATTCTCACACCGAATAAGGGAAATAAAATCAATTAATGGAGACAAGAACACATTCTCAAGAAATAACAAACCCTTGATGATGCCGAGAAAAACCAGATGATACTGTAGCCCAGTCGAGAGGCGACGTAGCCATTAGCACCATAACCTCTACCCAACTCGATACCAATAAGCTATTCGTCTTTCGTCTAGAGCTCCCCTCTCAATCCACAGAATTTCAGGCTCCCTACTTGCCCATGAGGCCCTGTAGACCAATACTATACTACCTTCTCTCTTTCGTCGCGTATAATTGAGCCTCGTAAATAGTAGCAAAACAAACGCATCTGCCTCACCGCTCGCAAGTTCCAAGACCAACCCATCTTCCAATCTCACAGTATTTCCATATTCGCCTCCAACGCCGCGCCCGGAAGGTCCACCAGTGGGCGAATCGCCAAGTCACCTCGAAATTTTCACAAAAGAAACCTTAAACATTGACCGTCCCGTTAAGCTGAGTCGAGGTTACAGCTGGGTCGGGCCAGTCAGGCTGTCCATGCAAGTCATCAGTAATACGTTCGGGGACCAGATGGATCCCTTAAGCAATCTTGAGTTGCACCTTTCAGACTCGAGGAGCCTGCTGACCGGAGCAGACTCGGTGCAGTTATGTGGTCATCATATTGAGTATTCAGTCAATAGTGGAACCACACAGCAGACAGTGAGCCTTCTCTGTCCAGGCCTTGTCGCCACCTGTTACGTTTTCACGCAGGTCGCGAATCTCCCATGCCGTGGGTCCGTCTTGCATCTTGAGAGTGGCCTCGAAAAGTCCCAGATATGGCTTGGAGTTTTCGGTCTTCTTCTTGCGTCCCTTCTTGGCTGATCCTTTGGCTGACGCGGTGGCGATAGATCTGGATGGTGTTGGTCCAGGCGTTGGAGTTTCTGTGTCACGAGGGGTTTCGCGGGCAGCCTTCTTGACGTGTACGTTATCGTTCGTCTCGCCGGAACGGACATCGATCGTTGGCTGGGTCTCCTTCTCCTCGGCATCAGTGGGCGACAGCGGACGTGTCGCTTCCTCAGGCTTCTCTTCCTTAACTACCAAGCCCTCGCTTCGATGGGGTTTATCTGTTCCCAGTCGTTCGTAGACTTGCATGAGAATGTCGTGGGCCATACATTCGTGGTGCATCCACTTCCCGCATTCCGAACTCGTGCATCCTATAAGGGTTTTGTCGGGGTTCGCAGGAGTCTGGCATTTGCACATGAGTTCAACAGACTGTATAATCATTAGCAATTGTGAAAAGGGAATTAGGATCTGAGCGACATACTGAAAGTTGCGAGTTACGGCAGTCGTATGCTTGACGCCAATAAAGCGCGTCTTGGATCTCTTCGTCATCGGACTCAATCCATTGGTTGACGGTAACGGGACCTGTTACGCTGACAACATTGATAATATCCACTAAAAGAGGGAAATCGGTTAGTGGCATTGCAACATAATGTCGGTAAGCATTTGGGAACATACTGTGGTTGGAAGCAATCAGCTCATTAGCGCCATGGTACGGCTGGCGACCTTGAACCGTCTTCTTGCCGTCAAGGGTTCCTGCAGGAAGTTCGTCTGGCCAGTACATCCAGTAGACGCGTGCATAGACGTGATGCTCATCGGAAGCACGGATCTCGAGGATGCGCGCAACCCAGTCATCATTACTCTTCTTGTAGATACCCTTGCCATCACCTTGAGCCTTTTGTTGTTCAATAGTCAGCTCGTTGGCGACATGCACGAAGCCTTCGCTATAGTATTTGACACTGTTGACTGCCAAGAGTTAGCCATAAGCCCCTCACAATTTGGGACGATGCCGAGATTTCATCGGATACTTACGGACGAAGCTATTGTAGCGCGTCATATCTTGCCATCGTTTTCCGGGTTCAACGGTATAGTATAGATCCATAGTGTCGTGTGTTTTGAAGCTGCCCGTTGGAGAGAAGGGGGAGATTTGAATCTGAACCCGCTTGTCGTCATCTTGACCATCGCGCTTCCGCTTCTTGTTTTTGTGACGTTCCTGCTGAGCGGCCGAAGGACCAGTCGCGTAAGATATCGTGAAAGGGCACTCAGCGCGATTCTCCTCCCCGACAGATCGCGATCTCTTGCGATTGCTCATTGTGGCGTTTTGATGCGGTTGGGTATGACCGCGTCGAGAGTGGAGAGAAGGAGGGGTTTGCTGAGGCGCGCGAAGAAACGGAGAGCAAAGGGAAAAAAGAGGATGATAGAGAACTAAAAAAGAGAATTGACAGTAACAGGTTTTTGCGATGTCGCGATCTGTGCTGAGCCGTGCCCAAGCTGCCTTCAAGCAACAAGCCGCGGCTTGCGATGATGTCCTGTGCGCAACGAGAGAGACTCGATTTGTCTGGGAGAGCAACGTCGCAATCAGCGGAAGAACTAAGAACTGGGCCAAAAGCCCAAAAGACTTTTGTCACGTGACTAGCTGGCACTGGGGCCACCTAAGGGAACCACCTAAGCTGATGGACGGAGTTCAGTTCTGCGACTAGCGTCCAGCTTTAGCCAACGCGTCAGGACAAGCCTTGGCTAAGGTAGGTTCCTTATCCAGGCCTAAGATGAGTAAGTCTTGGCGCAACTCAATTGTTTTTTCGGAGATCCAAGACAATAAATCAAAAAGGAAAATCTGATGGAAGATGCGCGATTGGTTTTGGTATAAGTGCAACGTTTTGATTAATGTAGTCGCTGGAGTCTGTTAAGTGGAAAGTATGAGTCAGGGGATAGAGAGAAAAAGCTGCAGTCACGTTGGCGTTACATTCAGCGTAAACTTGGGCCCCCAAAATCCGTTCAACGAGGTCCGCTTCTAGAAACTCCAATAGTGTACAGCATAACACTCTAAATATGCATTATTCATCACTATGAGACTGTAAGAGCGCCAACTCTGAAGCTGAAAGGAAATGTGTTTATTATATTTGTGGTGTCACTTTAATCCGTCGTCTATAGCATCTAGATTTACACTCGAATGAGGAGATAACCAATCATTTAAGCAAACGCCCACGCTATGCTACATGTCCGAGAACTACCTGGACATATCCGAACTAATGTCCTGCGTGTTCATCAACAACACCATCTACCTGCCCTCTCTGATAATCTGCCAGCATTCCACGGCGCTCAGGTTCATGTTCATCATTGTCTGCTTGCTCCACAAGGGATCCTGCCATTGACTCGGTGAGTTTCACACCTTCTCTTCTACCGCGCTCGACGTCTATGAACCAGATCAAGGGCGCAGGAAAGCCAACTAATGCTGCCAGGAACCAGAAAGCCGGGCGAATGGTGCCAGTTCTATCAATGATCGCACCGACGATCGTCGGGCCAAAGACACTAGATCCCTTATCCGTAATAGCGTATAGTGCATAGAAGGCTGCTTCGGATCCGGGTGGAATAAGCTCTCCATACAGAGAGCGGCAGTAACCACTTAAACCTCCCAGCACAACCCCATATACAGCCGCCAGTGGGTACATCTCCCATGGTTGCTGGAGGCCAAACACGCCCCATTCTTTGACGAAAGGAAGATAACCCAACAAGCCGTAGAGGGGGATCAACTCGAACAAACCAATGCAGACAAGAATGGTCTGATGGGCTTGGAGGTTAAAGAGCCGTGAGATCCACGACCATCCGAAGGCGCCGAATACCCCTGCCAGTGTTGAAATGACATTTATCATACCAAGTGCCCACGGCTTCATGTGGAGTTGAGTCTTGGCGAATAGAATTGCGGTAGATGATGTGGTTGCGATCGCGTCGGACAAGAGAAACCAACCAGCAAGAAACAAAACGATATCAAGGAGACGCCTAGCCTGCTGGATCGTCTTAAATAGGCTCTTCCATGCATACAAAATGTACGCGAGTCCTGCCATGACACCTTTACGGCCGTCATCAGCTAGTGGAGGTCCGGGGCGGGGCCGCAGCCACATGGCGGCGGGAATGGTGAAAACGGTCCACCAAAGTCCAACCATGAATAATACGACTCTCTGACCCCATGTGGTGTTGTGCATCGCGATCAGAACGCCGATACAAACACATTGCAAGACGAGCGCGGCAATGTAGCCAGTGCCAATTCCAATAGCCGAGATTCGCGTTGACAACTGTAGTTCCTTGGACGTAATTTCTGCATGGCTTGCAGTTGGTTTCAGCCGCTCACCATCTTCGGGCAGTAATAAAGGAGAGGTTGTCGTCACTCCTGACGCCTCTAATTCACCCACCGACACATCGAAAGGACGCGACTCAAATTCAGAATTACCAAGATCCGGAGTGTCAGCCACGTTAGCCTCAATAACATCGGGATGGTATCGTACAAGTAGCGGAAGAAAAGAGTTCAGTAATACAAAGGATGCGCCAAAGGATGTGTTGGATATGATGGTCAAGAGGGCACCAAGAATATAGTTGTCCTTCGTGATAAAGATGTACGACATGACGGCGAAGCTTCCAACCCACGCGAAGCTGAGGAGAAGTTTCTTGCGATAGTTTCCGTGGTCAGCGGCGCAACTGATGCTGACAACGAGCAGCGCTTGAATCAAGACGCTCACTGAAAATGTGTACATAGCGAAGCTTGCAGTATTGATCTCTACTCCAAACACCCAGACAATGCATTGTCCGTCACCTTCTTTCTTGCTGTCGCTTGATCCGCATGGTGTTTTCCGGTCAGAGAGTAGGACGCCATTCTCTCTAGCGAGAGTTTCGAGGAGGATGGGAATAAAGGAAGCTGGAGCACATATATTAGTAACAAGTCTTGGCAATCTCCAGATAACGTAGAGATATTGCTTCTCTGTCAATAACCCACCAATTCCACAAATCACATACGTCTCGGCCGCAAACGCATAAGCATACCATCCTAGGAGCTCCTTTCGACTCGTGGGGCGAGCATCATGGCCAGAGTGACGCGGCACGATCGGCCGGCGCACGTCAGCTTGGCTATTGCGAAGGCTCATATCGCCGTCGCTTGAGGATCGCTCGTCGTCGGCTTCAAAGGCAGAGGTTGCGCAAGATCTGAAGGATCGTTTCGAAATATTGGAGAGTCCGGACCACGGTCTATGATCTTGAAGGCGCGGACGCTGAGGAGGAGGTTGAAGGTTTGGCGCCATACTTACAGGTAGCTATGTTGCACCCGTGATCTCACCAGGGTGCACGTGATTGTCACAAGGACAAGACTGGTAAGCTCGAGTTGTTACAAGCGCATTCAACACCAGGCACTTCTCTCACGAGATTGAAGACGATTTTGAATTAGAAAAGAGCGAACTTTGCCCTTGATAAATCGTGAAGTGCGCCATGTACTCTGCCAGAAAAAGTCAAAAGATAATGGATATGTGGCCACTGAGAGTGGTGGTTGTTGAGAGATTATGCTACGATGGGCAGAGAACAGAACGACAAGAAAACACCCATTAGTTCTTATTGAAATGGGTATCGTCGTATTCTTAAACATGTCTGGCACCCAGCAGTCAAGGGCCATAGCTATCACCGTCACATCTTGTTCATCCCATCAACTTATGCGCCCCGCCTATGCGAAAGAGGACTAACGAGACCATAATCACGACGGGGTATCGCGATGCCTATTTGCCATGTTTGGGTCTCTCTGGTACAGGATCGCTGCGAGCCGGCTTAATCAAGGCTATCTGTGACGATCCCTGAGCTATTCGGGCTCTTATCAGGGTCTTCTAAGGACCATTCTGGCACTAACAAGGTGCTTGCAGAACATCCAGTTTCTCTTAGATCAGACATGCGTTTTGTTCAATGCCAAATTGGTTTAGCTTCGGGCTTGGGACTCGAGAACCCACAAGTCAGAATTAATACTGGATTATTATTTCTCTTTTCAGCTCCTTTTGCTCTGTAGCGGAGACACAGGCACTCCGCTCGATGAGGGCTCTCGACTTTGTCGACTCATTTCACTAGCAAAATGACTATAAAAGAAGCCAGAAATGAGGGGAAGTGGAGACGAGGTATCGGGAGATCCCTGATGGGTTGAATAACGTCATGGCAGCCCAACTTGAAGGTTCTAGCACATACATGCACTATGTCACCTACTTACACATTCTTTTCGGCCAACTTTTCGTGTGAGTTGACTCAGTGTCCAGCAATACCATTCATAGACAGAAGCTGTCAGATCTTTATTTGGAGTAGGGAATGCAGGTCAGACACTGAAGTGACAGAAAGCTGGGGTGCCTTGCATCTGTCAATGTCACCAATCATCTATCCACAGCATGGTAGGTCAGTTTTCATCCGAAATACTCGCATATTGCGCGATAAAGGAAGCGGCATAAGTAAGAATTTGAATTATCCTTAAGAACAGTATGGCATCAGGGTATTTCCACAATAACCAATATCACCAATAACGCAATCTGAGAACTATAAATCCTTCCTCGTCCAGGTCAAGCCGCCATTCGAGACTTGTCTTGGATTGAACAAGAGTCTACTTCTTATAACCAAAGATCTTGGACTTGAGCTTATCAGCAAGGCCAACAGGAGTCTTGGTCACAGGCTTCTCGTGCTCCTCAGAGTCTTTCTCAGAAGCTGCGGTCTGCGCATTGCCAGCACCTCCACGACCGGTATGGTAGTCTCGGCCGTCTTGGCTTGGTCGGACAGCAGCCTCGGGAATGATGTCCTGATCCTTGCGCTCGCTGCTGGGTGTGCCGATGTCAGCGATGTTGCCAGCACCTATTGAAATTATGTTAGCGACCTGTCTCGTTGCAGCCGAGGCCAAGAAATAGAGTAGCTGTTTGATAGTCCACAATGTGTTGCGCAAGAACTCTTTATGTCAGTAATGGCTTACCTCCGCGCCCTGAACTATATGCGCCATCGCCATGGCTTCCAACAACGCCAGTTCGAACAACCTCGCCGTCGACATACTCGGTGTCGTCAGGCTTGAAGTTACCTGCGCCGCCGCGACCGTGAGAGACTTCAGCTGACATGGTTACTGATAAGAGGGTACAAGTCGATGATGCGATCAGACAGTTTGAATTGACAGTTGAGTTGAGTTTATAGGGTCAAGCCTGGCATAATAAGACAGCCGTTCAGGCGTCAGCGTAGCTCCAGGGCATGGCGACAACTTATAGCACCCATCCCGTCATCGGCCGGACGGGCAGTACAGCCATCAGGTTAAGCTTGTTTGTGTACCTGAGACGTCTTTGATAAGGGACACATGGCATCATGAAAAAACCACAGCAGGGCTGTTATCTATCGGCTGCTGGCCGATATCACTATCACTTAAATGGATTCTCTTATCAGTTCATACAATCAACCCCCCAGACTATGGCCAAGAACGCCTAGAAACCCGCTAAAACAACTAAAAAGATGGTAAGAGGTCACTAAATGCGGGTTGATACAGTGCATTTGAGATTTGGGTGCCAAGCATGTGCGACGACCGACAGTAGGGTGTGATGATGGTTGAAATGAGAGCCACCAGTCAGAGGCCATCTTCTGTTGTCTGTTTACGTATCGGAATTTGCTGATTTAATGTGGGGGAGAACAGGATCATTCAACTTATCGATCATCCAGTGCCTCTCATTTCCACGACCACGGGTCAAGAATCCAGTCTTATCAGGGACCTTGCATTTGTATACGCAAGGATGAGTGGGATCTTTCAGCCCAATCCTGCATAACCGGGTCTTTGAGTGTTGATTGTAGGAGAAATGTTGACCAGAATGTGCTTTTCTTTTGCGATTGGGATACCAATCATACCGAGTCTTACATGTTCTGACTTTTATTGTAAATCAATCTCTAAATTTTTATCGATCCTGATACTCAAAATCCATCGTCCAAGTTGACTCTATATATCCTTTCTAGCAAATGTTTCATCTATACACAGTATGCTTAGTAGTCTATACCGAATCTTTACATCAAAGACATGCGGTATAAAGTCCAACATAAACCCACACCTAAAACGGATATCACATCTGGTTGAACTCTTCTCCCAACTCCATTATCTTCTCGCTTCGGATCTTCACCAACAGGCTCTTTGATCCATCCCTTTGGTACTTGTGTTATGAAGCCATACCAATAATCTCCCATGATGCTATACCCTCTATTTGTAGGATGCAAGCAGTCTCTCAGGTCGTTTAGATCAAAGGTACTAAAATCCACAGCAAGAACATGATCACCATATTTTCGCCGTTGTCGTACAAGACCAGGGATCAGGGCTCTGTAAACAGGCATCTCCGGCTTCTGACTGTCGCAGGATGCCAAAGGGATTGCGACGAGGATTACTGCATCCGGACAGTAACGAACAATCTCGTCGATGAGTTCACCGAGACGGGTTGCAGTATCCTTCGGATCATTTCCTTCTTTGGAGATCGACGGACGTAAATCCATGTCATTCGTCCCAGCATGGAGAAGGACAAGATTGGGTTTTTGTTCCAACGATTCTGTGACATGATCGCTTATATACTGAATCGTCTTGCCGGACCAGGCTGCCTGAAGATGGATGAGTATTGTATCTCGGCTGGCGGCTTGATACTTACATGATAACCGTCCTTCATTGAGCCCTCATGTCTTGTACCCGCAAATACAACCTTTTCTTCTAATTCAACGTCAGAATACCGACTAGTGAATCTCCCATTGTATGAGTCAGAAGGAACTTGCTTGACAAGTGCTTCTCGAGAGAAAGCCTATAACCATTCCCGTTGCCGCCATTTGCATCACTTCCCCATCCTTCTGTGATTGAGTCTCCCACAAGAAGTATACGAAGAGGGACTCCCAATTTCCATGAGTCGTCAGAGCCAACCTTAGTATAGTTCAAAACATCAAAAGCCGTGAAGCCCGAAACATTCCGAGCTATCTGGGGAGCATCATCTCGTAGTTGAAGTGTTGTGGCATGAGCTGCAGTAACAAGACAAGCCAGTAAGAAATACCACATAACTATAGCAACAAAAACGAGTGTTTAGAGAGGCAAGACAGGAGAACAAGTAAACTTACGATAGAAAGAGGTAAGGTTCTGTGGTTGTTGGTTCTGGTTAATCTAAAGTAAACTAGTCAGCATTATCATCCATATTGGTTCCACCGCCTATAAGTTCTGACCCATGATGAAACACCACGATGCAGGGTTTCTGGAGGATTTCTCGGTGTTAAATATAGGTAAGAGATTTGCTTGGAGCAGTTGTTGGATGAATCACTGACTCAGAAGACATTTTTCATACGCCAGTAACCTCGACGGCTTAACAAGAAAGTGCAAAAGTTCAGAGGCTGGTAACAACGTGGGAAGGAAAGGTTAAAATAGCAATAAGATAATAAAATTCAGATAACTCAAAATAGCCTTTTTGTGATAGGCTTTCCATATGCTAAGATGCTCCATATTCTCTACCTCGCTATCGCTAGTCCAGTCTTAATTCTCAGCCCCCTCGGCGGCACGTTGTCTCATCTAAAATTCTCATCAACGCCATATCGATCACATAAACTCCGTGTTATGCTCATTTTCATTCATGTCTTCTTATAATCCACGCCTCCCTTAGGCCCTTCCAGCACGACCAACTTGCAGGATCTCTCCTGTCAGGGCTTCATCTCCTCGCAATACTGGCCACGAGGTACCGTCAGACTTGGCGAGGACAAATTCTAGCTTCGTACCAAGCACTCTATACGATGACTTCTCTGGGTCGATCGACGCAAAGAGGGGAACTTCGGCTGTATAGCGCTTGGGGGGTGAGTCGGTTGTTGTGAGGTCGAGGTTAAGCTGTTTTGGCTGCAGCTCAATCCTGGCTGTGCCCTTGTCGATTTTCTTCAAGAAGAAGGATGCGATGACATTGACGGGGGTTTGATAAAAGTCATGCCTGGGACTGTCAGTCTGAACCACGGAATTTGGTCACAGTTTTGGATCAGAGACTCACCTGACGTTGGAAACGACCTCCTCACTGCTGGCGCCATCTTTCTTACCATTTCCGACAAACAAGTGTCGGTTCTTCTTCTTGCATCCTTCAATCTTCATGAACTGGTCAAATTCCAACACTCTCCTCTTGCAGCAAGAATAACCCTTGCTTCCTTCATGGAAAATCGGGACTCCCGGATGGTGAACACACTCCTCATCATCTCTTGGGCTACCCTTCTTGTATGTTGCGCCGCATGCCCTTCTCTTGCAACCAACACCATCGGCAATCTCAAGGCTGGGATCATCATCTTCCGACTCGGGAGGAGGTGGAGGAGGAGTGGGAGCGTGCTGAGCAGTTGGAATTGGTGCGCGAGAAGGAGCGGTAGCGTTCAAAGTGTCGATTTTCTGAGCGAGGGCAGTGTCATCCTGCTGGGGTTTCTCCTCGAGTTGAGGCGGCTTGTCGGTGGTCGAATGGGTGCCAGTCGTACAAGGTGGAATATCCATAAACTCATCAAAGGTCAGGACACGAGGCTTGCAGCATTTCCATCCTTTTCGAGATTATTTAGTACGCGATGCAACGTACAATGGCAGGTTTAACTGCATCTGCGCAGCTTGATCGACTTACCTTTCTGCCCCTCGTGGAAAATGGGCGGACCAGGGTGATACTCGCACTTCTCATCTGGGTCGGTAAATTCTTTTCCACAACCCTGATGGACACACTTTTGAACCATTGCGTTAGTAGTATGAGACTTGTACTCCACAGACAAATTGATGATTTGGTGACTGTCTGGGAAGGAAAGACAGCAGAGTATTTGGGTATCACGGACTTGGTCTTTGGTGGGGTGGGAGCTTCTAGAATTCAAGCTCCGCCGTGGAGACGATGACGATGCTAGAAACAGAGCTATCTTCTCACCGCTTTCCTGTTTCGATGCGGGGTCGCATTTGATTTGCTGGTGCAATTGGACGATTGCATCCAATGCTGCAGGCATTTCATCTAACCTCAGACCATCCATTTTAAAGAAGATCGATTCTATAAACTAAGCCATTGAGGAGAATATCACGAGGCTCCTTAATCTTTTCGCCATGTTTACCACTCGCCGCCTTCTATTCTCAACAAGAATCACCTTCTTCACTCGAGAAACATGCGGCCTCTGCACCCAAGCCAAGCATGTATTATCTAATGTCTGGGATAAGAGACCATTTGACTATACAGAAGTCAATGTCGATCTTCCAAATCCTGGGTCCAAGCAATGGAGAGACATTTACGATTTTGATGTTCCCGTGGTCAGTAGAAGATGCTGGACGCTGGGAAACTTGAGGATTGTTGACATATAATGCAGATTCATATCAGTAAGGCCACCGCGCCTGAAGAAGACCCTCAAAAGGTCGGCAAAGCCATTAAATTGATGCACCGATTTACAGTTGAGCAAGTCGAAGCTCAAATGGACAAAGCGGAGAATAATTGATATCTCATTGCGACACATATTAATACCCCTTTCCTCTGTTTGGAGCTACACTTCCATCAGCAAAACTAAGCTGCTCTTTGGCTACCAGTCCCAAGGACGTGTAATCCGTCACCACGTTCATCATGTCAAACCCCTGATCAGCGTACATCTTTGCCTGTTCACCTCCTGTGCAGTACACTCCTGTCTTCTTGCCTGCTTTCTGACTTGCAGCAAGAATCTTTGCAACCGCATCTTTCAGTTCTGTGGCCATAACTCCCTCGATGATGGGATGACCAAGTGCATTTCCTATCGTGTGTTAATACCTTTTCTGGTAGTTAGCAGCACCCTAAGGATGACATACCTAAATCGAACGGTCCAATGAATAGCACATCGATGCCGTCTACGGCAGCAATCTCGTCAATAGAGTCGAGTGCCTCCCTGGTCTCGATCTGAACAACAGTCAAGAGAGAATCGTTCGCTTGCTGAAGATACTCTGAGAAACTTGGTTCAGGGTAGAATCGCTCTGAAGCAATTGGGGACCCGAAACCGCGGCGGCCCAATGGCGGAAACTTGGCTGATTGAACTAGTTGCCTCGCCTCTTCAGGCGTTCGCAGCAGAGGCACAACAATCTTGTCCAGTCAGTAACATGACATGGACTTCCTAAAGATGATAGCTTACACCATGAGCTCCACTATCGAGGGCGCCTGAGATATGTCAACATCGAGTTTTCAAGCATGCATCTCTCTGAAGTCTTACGCTTTACCATCCATCCTTGCATATCAGGCAATCTCACAATCGGTGAGACTCCCAGTGCGGCAATTGCTGGGACAGCATCATGCATAGCACCATCTATACATATTAAACCTTTATGAAAGCTTGACAGTACAGGTCAAACTCTTACCATCCAAGTTTCCATGCTCACAGTCCACCAAGACCCAATCGACTCCTGACCGTGCTAATACTCGCGATACATTTGCACCAGGGAGCATCTGCCAAGCACCAAATGCCTTCTTACCCTCCAAGAGTGCTGTCCGTAATCTGTTAGAGGCCTGCATGGCTGACAATCCAGACATGTCCCTGGTTACAACCCACGGTCGTAATGTATTGGGTGTGAAGGTCGATCGTAACCGGAGTGTTGCTGAAGTCCATACTCTACTCATATCGCCTGGTTTTAACCTCGTATAACGGTCATGGATAGTGCAGAAAAGTCAATATGTTCGGGGGAGTACCCTCCGAGACCCCAATTTATAACGAACATCAGGTATTTCCCCGGAGGTACCCGTCCCCTGTTCACTGCTCCTAAGCGGGGAGTTCTCGATTGCGGGGTTTCGTGGGGGGATCAAGCTGCTTCAGGAAGCCGATGCCTATCTATGCAGCTTGCAATTGGTGGTCGGGAGGACTCATGTTGTAGGGCGTGTGGCTTCACTCATAGGGCGCATATAACTTGAGCCGTTACCGGTTATCTGTGCTTTTCATATATGATTTGCAAATTGCAAACTTGCGTGTAATTGTCTAATTGTTTTCTGTCTAAATCAGACAGAAACGAAAAATCTTTTTCCATGTGGCAAACTGTGTCCATTATGTTCAATTTGCGGTCACCGTGATCTTTGACACCTTGTATACCAAGAATTGCAGGTGAACCATAACGGTCACTGTTCGGTTCCAGTATCCGATCCGTCTGCTGCTGAATGTATTGACATTGATTCAACGGAATGGTCCTCCTCCTTGATATGGTGATTGATAGATGTCTGTATGAGCCGCTTTTGTTTTACAACCAGTAATTGGGTGGCTTCTGTTTCAGAGTCACATATTTGTTACACCCTTTCAAGAAGCTCTTGTTTATTTAGATTTCGAGTCCGTCCGGTTCTGGACTCAACTTAAGAAGCTTGGAGGCATCTGAAATCTGCGTTAGCAACGAAAGGTAGAAAGATAGTGACCAGGCATCAGCGTACCCCAAATAATCCTCCTTAATGCTCCCAATAGCCCACATCTCCCCAACCTCTGTTCTAGTACCGATGATTTTCACACGAACGTGAGTTTGCGGCTCAATAGAGGTGTCCTCGTTGTTTGTAAATTGAGGTGGTGTCGCGTTTGGATCATACTTCACATCACTGGGAATTAACTATAGTAGTGGTTAGAAAAGGTTGCATCGCAGCTGTGCGGTGACGTACATGGGCTGACACAAACAGCTGCAAAGGTCCTGCGTGAGCAAAGAAGCCTTGAGGGTTTATAGAGTGTACGACTGCATCGACCTGACTAAAGTCAGACTCATAGGTCATTAAACCTCGGCAGTAAAAACCTTACCGTCTCGCCTTTGAATGGCCGCCAGACCACAGCGCGATATCCCACAGTAAACTCAGCCATACCAAGGCCAGGGAGAATTCGTCCTTCGGAGATTTCGAAAGCATCCATGATGGAAATGATGAAGTAGCTGCCAGCGCATGTGCCTTCAACATCCTTCAAAAGCTTTGCAGTCACAAGGTCGTGCATGTTGCGGCCCATGAAAGAAGGGTGCAAAGTGACCTTACGTTCCAAATTATAAAGAAAAAACATGGTGAAGTGTGAGTTCGGGGGAGAAACGAAGATATCGATGGCAAGCGAATGGGCTATCTACGTTGGCTGAAAAGTTGCGGCGTTGCAATATGTTTGATAGTCGAAGGGAATGCGTAAAAGGATGATGACTCGGCACAGCGAGAGATTAAACTAATAACTACCACTGCGTAGAGATATGCGATCGATCGAGGCACGAGCGCCGGGCGAAAGCGCGTGCGAAAAGGAACGAAAAGTACTGACAGCTCGAGTGGATTTAAGAATGGAACGCGCTGAAGAGCTGCGTACCGTTCGCGGAGGAGGGGCGCGGGAGGATAATGTATTAAGCGAGTGGCCCTGACGTGCTAAGTCAAAAATGTGACTGCTGACCTTCTTGACGCGAGCGCAAAGGGAGGCTGATTGTTCGTTAGGTGCAAGACTGCCAAATGAGGTGGAAGTTTGGACAATGAAATCGACGAGGCTGAGCTGGCCCATGCGTGCCTATAAAAGTCTGTCCAATCAGAATCGATAAATGTCGCAGCCACAATGTGGCGTCCTAGAGATGGCTGCCTTGTCGTAGCGATATGTGCCGAAGGAGAATGACATGCACTCCCTCGCACGAGATACGATTCATGAGTATGAGAAGGCAGTGTTTAGTTGACTTTGCCACATATAGATAAGTAGTGACACTTTTTATGAAGAATCACTGTATTTCAAGTTCTTGCTCACAGCTGTGCTAAACTCTACTCCGCTCGGTCAAAGTTTCTATTGACGAAGGCTTTTTCAATACTTGAGACGAAGGAAAGTTGCTCAACATACAATACGCAAAAAACACCAAGGCTCATCATGTCGAATATTCGAATGTCACTCAAAGGTATAAACGAGGTCTTCAGCGGAGGTCTCGACCTCGGCTTATACCTTTCGCAACCGGAGACTTTCAGAAAAAGACCCGGAGGGGATGTGGTACGATTCGAGGAAGCGAATGGAAGCTTCTCAAAACCTTGTCCTCCTCATCGGAACGACAAATTATAATCGGCACCAAAAAAAAGAAAAAACCAAAACCTGGGGAATAAAGAAGGGCAATGAGATTCTGACCAATACGACGATACTTCGTATGTACCTTGCCGACCTTTACTGGCATGGCTTCTGGCTTCTGTTTGGGTAGGGTAGCAGTAGGTAATCATACAAGTCAATAAGGAGAAACGAGCTAGACGAGCACATCAAGGCTGAAAGGAACGGTGGACGGACAGTGGAACATGGGACAAGGGACCCAGTGGAAGAAAGGAGGCTCCAAAATGGAAGTTACTGTATGGACTATGGGCCCACCCCGAGCAGCTGCGGCGGGGCATTCGGGCGGGTCTTTCTAAGGTTAAGGATGGATCAGAAGAGACAGCAGCTAGACCAGGAGGGAGGTAATAGTGGACACAGGCTCGCAAAAATGGGAAAGCACATGAAAACGAACAACTCATCACTGTAGCGAAGCCACTCACTTGGTTGACCACTCAACTCATTCTCTTTTTACCATGTGCCTGCATTGTCCTCATCTTTTGGCAATCATCAATTTCTTGGCTCGTTCACTTCTCTTCTACTGCCTGCTCTTGTCTTTTGAAGCCCTCACAACGCGTTTAATTTGAACCCAACTCCTGCTTTAAGAGAACTTGAGAAGGGGTTCATCCTATTATTCCCGTCTGTCTCAGACTCCGTGTGCTACTTTGAGGTAACTCAGATTAACCTCTACAACATTCATCGCACCACAAGAAAGCATCATCTCCTCCCGCGGACTTCCGTATATCAGGGTTTCTTAATTCTCTTCAATCGCTTTGAATCTCTTCGCCTTGGACTCAGATCCACAACCGCAGCCTCGGAAACCGTCAAACTGCATAGGCCAACTCACGGACCATATTGAGTCGAGTTGATTGTTGGTCAAGTTTATAGCAACTTGATAGACTTTTTCTCTTCCACATTCGGTTTATTCTAACCATCCTATCGTCTTCGCCGTGGCACTATATACCATGTCTCTAGATCTTGAACACCACCTCACCTTTGTATGTCTAGTTCGGACCACTATTCGTTATATGTTGAATCATACTAATGCGCAGGCAGTATGGTGCTTACCACCACAACTCCGTTAACATCGCTATCCACATGGTTTGCGTGCCCCTCATTCTGGCCTCGGGGTTCTGTATGGTTCGTCTCACTATTTCCTCTCTGGCTCATGCATGTTGCATTGTTCTGCGTCTGCTTTCTCCAAGTATACCAACTTACAACTCTGCAGGCCACATACACTGGCACTCTCGTTCCCACACCATCTTGGATTACTCCCCCTTATCTGGACCTCAACCTCGGTATCATCGCTGCTGGACTCTATTCCTTACTCTATCTGCTCTTAGAGCCCTTTGCAGGTTTTCTTCTGGCTCTTTTCTGCATGGGTGGCGCAGCCTTTGGCAACTACCTCCACCAGCAAAACCCTGGTACGACTTTCCAGGGTGCTCTGGCTATCCATATTGTCTGTTGGATCTTCCAATTTATTGGTCATGGTAAATATGAGGGGCGTGCCCCCGCCTTGCTCGACAACCTTATCCAGGCAATCTTCCTCGCCCCTATGTTTGTGTGGCTTGAGATACTCTTCAAGTTCGGATACCGACCTGAGCTCCGTGCTCGTGTCAACAAAAAAGTCCAGGTCGAAATTGAGAAATTTAAGTCCAAGAACGGCAAGGCTCAATAAGCAGTTCCCTCAACCTGCTCTACTTCATCAACCTTGGGCATTCATGATGATCATCTAGTCAATCGATGCCCCAGGCACTGTTGTGTAGAATCAACTTCAACATTGAGACATACCACGTTCTGATGTATATCGAATTGTACTTCAGATACCACCAATCGACCATCAGCAATGAGCACCTATTCCAGCATCCTTGGGGCTCACTGCACAGCATACGCGAGTCTTCTTTTCGCTACCACGGAGACTAATGCTGCATCGGTGATCTCACCCCTTTTGTTTACTCGCGCATTTGATGTTCTTGAGAGCAGTTTCGTTTGCTTACACGGCCGTTAGGTTGTCCTGGGACTTATAAAAACAGCATGCATATTTTAGGAGGTCTGGGGACGAATCAATCCAGATAACCGTTTCAGCATCACTCGGAGTGTATGGAGTTGTATCATTTGGAATTCAATAGCAGTTAACATCGAGCACATAGCAAATTCGCTAATATATTCACGTCATTTACCAACCGATACAGTAGTTGTCCCGGATCAACGTTTTCATGGTCATTCAGTCTGCACTAGCTCACTAATAAAGGGCAGAAGTTTGGAGTGCTCTTTGCCTCAGAGCCCAGCATGATCATCAATATGGCAAAGTTGCACTTCTATCTATTTGTGCCGTACAGCACGACGATGAACACAAACCTCATATACTGTAATGTGCTTTACTAGAACGTCCCGTAGACGAATGTCAGTTTTGGCATTTTGGTCGTCGGTGGAAGGCACTACAATTTTGCCACCTCGGTGAACCGATGCAGGGCGTAGACTCTCTGGATAAGAAGCAGGGATGCATCCAAGTTCATTGATGAGCTTTTCTAGGGGACTTGAGCCGTTTGCGGCCCGTGGTGCGGATTCTTGGTAGTCCTTGCGCAAGGATCCTATTGCACGACTACCCCGTAACGGTGGTCGATTGCGAACATCAAGCTTTGTGATTGGACATGGGCTTTGCTGATTTGGACAACTCTGGGAAGTCTCCAATCCTAAGCTCCCTTGCATCTGTCGAGGTTGGCCCGGATCGTGACGAAACTATACATCTAAGTTGCTACCCCTTGTTGAGGAGGCAGCAACTTCTCCTGGCTCGTACATACGGGACATTTTCAAGATACGTTCCCAGGCCTGGTGAGAAATATCTTCGATGCTAAGGTTGGATGTGTCAACTTCGTGGTTTCGTTCCCTCAAATGAGCGGGCTAGGAAATTTTCGCAGGAATACCGCGGACGTTGCTGGCCTCCTATCTTGTTCTTGCAAGGCCTGACTGGGCAAAGCCAGTCCAGAACCGGTCGAAAAAATTGGTTTTGACGGCTCTTGGTCTTTTGACAAGGAACGGGGACGTACTTCATGTGATGACACTTGAAGCTGAAGATCTGTTGGTACTGACCTGTTATGGTGTTCCTGAAGCTGATTTGGGCGAGGCGATGTTTCTGAATTCTGGTTACTTATTGTCGGAAAGTTAGTTCCGCCTGCCAATATATATGTCACTTGGCTTTTGGTGATCATGACGCAGACATTTCGTTCCTTTATAGCTTTGCTTGATTTGTCTTGTAACGAAATGTTAGATGAACATATTCTATGTTCAGAGAGATCTATGAGGGCATTTGAATGAAATCTGCGAGGGGTTTTGCGTTATATTCTTGCATGTTTCCGGCCAGGTTCTTTGTTAAGTCATCACCTGTATTCTGAAGGATTGGACTGTTCAATGCCAGCATGGGTGGCGGCCTTGATGATGGGTCTCATGTATTCTGTAGAAAGGCTCAAAGGGGGGAATAGGAAATACGTCGTGACAAAGAGTTTCTCAGGTCAATTTAATAGGGGCAGATTCACGGTGCTGGCTTCCAACTCCCACCAAGTTAATTGGAACACTTGAAAACCGAACAATTCATTCGTCTTTGTCGGGCTTTGACACGTTCAACTTCATCTCATCCACGTGTTTCAACTACTTTCCTCCCGTTGTAATGTCTCATCCATCTCCTTCTGAAGCTCAGGTCGAAGAACTTTCCTTGTCTGCTCCCGCTCCCATTGTGCCTTTTCATGGCGATTAGGCTATAAAGTTGATATATCAGTATTAGATGTCCCGAAGTCTCCAGTTGTTATGTCGTTCTACGACTTCACTCACTTCTCTAGGGAGATATTCAGAAATTGCAAAAGTGTGTCGCTTTTCTTTTTTCTTCGCTGGAGTAGGGGTATCTAGACTTACCATCTGCAGAGGATTTTGGTCTGCTGTGTTTTGACCATAGAAATGGCTTCTCTTCGTCCTTTTCGTTCTTGACCTCCCTCTTCAGCACATTCTTTAACGTCTCTCCCTTTTTCTCTTCCTCGTCGCCTCTGTCACTATAGATTTCACTGTCGTCTTCCTCGTACTTCTTTTTCTCGTCCTTGTCTTCTTTCTGGCGGGATATTACCGTGTCTCTCCACAGGTAGGGCTTCATCCTGGGGTTGTCGACAATTTGAGTATGACCGCTAGCCATTTCGTCCGGTATGTCTCCCTTGGGCTCGGTGAGTAGTTCAAGAAGCTTCTCGAGCAATTCCCTTTCCTCCTCATAGGCTTCTTTGCCGTCGATCGAGACATACTTATTGCCGTCAGTTTTGGGGTGCTTAGCGTCGTGTGCGATCTCGTCTTCAATTTGACGAGGCTTGTCCTTGGTTTTGTGCTCTTTGTTGCCAGTTTTATCGTCTGTTTGGTTCATTGGGAACAAGAACTTCCAGGTAGAAGGACTAAGTCTGGATAAGGGAGTGGCAGTAGGGGCACCCATGAAACCGTGAATATCGCGAAAAGGTGGAGGGAAGGCCAGGACAGCTCCAACCAGGAAGTAAGCCAGCAATTTGACGAAACTGACTCCCATTTTGTTCCGCTCAAGGGGAATTTTTGTGATTAGGTTGTGGTTTAGAATTTCAACTATAGGGGACTGGGATGATGCGATGAACCGAGGCAGCCGACGACATATTTATACGTGGGTGATATTTGAACTCGCACGAATCCAGACTTCATTCGTTTCCAAGTACCTCAACAAAAGCTGCGCATGATTCCGAAGCGAATACATAAAGACGCATAAATTATATGATGTTACTTTTATTCTATCCATCTCATCCTGTCATTGGGAGTTTCGGTCTGACTTCACACTCAGTGTACAAAGCTTATGTTTCCGGGCTGGTTCGTCATTGATTGTATGCAAACTGCCTCAGCATTGCTCAAGGACCATCTGAAGCTACCTTTGAAGTTGAATTGTGTTGAGTTGAGTTAAGATTGGTCATAGCTAAGCAAACCCTTCACATATGCACGATTCTATGGTTCGTTTATGGTAAGAGTTGCTATTACATGATCCCATGGATACTTTATCACTCGCGATCTGCAAACTCTGATCGGATGAATTACCTTCTTCGGTACGAGTGACAGAACATTCTAGAAGAATCATTGAGCTCCCCGTAGTTTTGCTACGAACGACTTGAGGCTATCTTATAGGCCATGAGGGAATACGTTTGGAGACGGTGCAGTTATCTTTTTAGATTGAAGCCCTCATTCGAACCACGGGGACTTGAATTCTTTCAGACACAATTCGGATCTAGTATATGGGCTCTCCAGATACAGATCATGGATTCAACGATCGACTTTAGGGAAGACATGCTTGAATGGAACGATTATATCAATAATGTGTCAGCCCTACTCGTCGCAGGATCCTACCTTGGCTTTTATTCTCCATATAGGACTATCCCGACTTGCAAACTTTCAGTGTGCAGCCTCACTTTCAGAACAATTCCTGCAAATATTATCGTTCTTATGTTAATCGAGCAATACTAAGTTTCACAACCCGAATCCAGAGAGCTTTCAGTTGTGGCTGAGAGGTCCAGTATCGCGACTAGGCCCCAGTGTCGAGCAGAAGAAAAGGAAAACTATGTTGGTTCTTCAATTGAAAAACTCCACTTCTTCCCGATGCCAAAGTCACTGGAGAAACCAAGAGGCTTATCGTTCTCTTGCTACTCCGGGTTTTGTGGTCGTTTTGTATTTATTCAGCCAAGTCTAGAGTGGGCGAACTTACATGAAAGTAAGAAATACACTCTGTTTTCAGCGAATAACATTTACCTTGTTGCTTCATAAGTTTCATCGGTTTCAGTTGGCATCTAGGGAATTCTACAGTATCACCATCCTTTTTCTGAAATCTCAAATAATATTGTGTTATTTATCCTCACTTCTGTAGGTACAGAGTCCTGTGAGGTAAAAGTTTGGGTTATGTGAATGAGTAAGCGACGTACCGGCCAATGGCATGTTAGCGATTGATACAGGGTAGGGCAACTATATAAATCTAAATGAACTGACACGTTTTCGTATTGGGTCAAATACGATGTAATTCGTTACAGACTCGGGATTTCGGCATTTTTCTACCCCTTCTAACATGTTACAGCGATCGGAGTATTCTGTGTTATATCAGAGTATCGTATTCTTAGCGGATCCAGCGGGGTCTGGCTCTGGTTGAGCCTAAATGTACCTCTTGGATATCTTTATGGTTGATATCGACAGGCCGTACGTAGCCAATAAGGTGATAAGACAATATCATAGCTGCTAGGCATGAGGAAATTATTACAGAACTTGATCTTGATAACTCATAACCCTACCTCGGACTCATTAATCGGCAGTCAATGCAATTCGGAGACTCGCGTGACTCAGAAACCTCCGCCAGTGGCTCTGTTACCGCCAAAGCACTGAGTAGCGGCGGCACAGGCGGTGCGTATCTCCGCCAAATCCGCTAATTCCACCAAAAATAAAAGGCGATGTCGGGGCATTTCACCATTAGTCTCGAAGAACACTCCACCGTATTGGCTGTTTCACTTTTTTCAATGGGTCAACAAGAACTTGGCACCTCTTCTAGACGTCTGTTAGCACCAGTAGAATTATTTTCCTTGTTGCTGACAACTGTTGCTCTGTCGTGTCCCTTTTTGTTTCTTGTTGGCCAGTGTTCAAGGTGCACTTTGAAGACCGCCGTAACCGGACCCATAAGCTTAGCTTGCTTGATCTGGGGAGCTCAGCCAGGATGATAAGCTGTAAGGTATCTAAGTCCCATCCATGCTCAGTATCTGGCTGCAGGTACAGTCAATCTGGGATGTCCTCAACAGATGCACAAAATTGATGAAAGAAGTGATAACTATAAAAGCCAAAACGGGATAACGACACGCATCAAAGTTGGTGTTACAGAGCTCGCGCCTTGGATTCTCCACGAAAGACCCTTGATAAAGACACTAGCGAGGGACGATCTCTATCGAATCTTGGTAAATTCTCTCAATTACGGCCGAAATGTTGGGGCAGGCCATTAGTTAGACTGCACTGTAGATAGCAATCGGAGGTATCTATCCACTATGGAGATGGTATGGAGATACTTTATTAGCTATTCCTGGGCTGAGGTGCGTCACAGCACAACTTTTTTTGTAGTCACACACCACACCAGAGAATGATTTTCGGAGTCTCTTCTTATCTTATCAGCCCGTACCTCTATTTTTCTTCAAGACGTCCGCCCTACTTATCCCCCTCCCCTCTCCCCTAGAAATCATTCCACAGAGTCACAGTCTCTTGTGTCCTTCACATACATCGACAATCCTAAACGCCTGGTTCGGGATACAGAAGGGCAACCTCGCCAGCGGGACGGTTCAACTTACGCATTGATACGTGCAAATTATCCGCTGCAATGCCTCTCAACTTCAACCTGGCAACCACTCTCGCTGGTCGAGCTCCGGCCCTGCTCCGTCATGGACGCAGGGTCCCGCGAGCTTTGCCCCCTCGCTCATTCTCCTCCGTGAGCCCTCTCTCAGCATCATGCCGAGTCTCAATCGCCTCTACCCGCCCCGCCAACTCGAAGCGCCTGGGCACCTTGAAGGTCATGCGCGCCTACAGCTCCACCGCTGTTCAGGACGCACCCAACCCCAAGGCCTATCTCGACAGTGGAGTTATCAAGCCTCACCAGATTGTTGATGTCAAGAAGGTTCTTGTCATTGGAAGTGGTGGTCTTGCCATTGGTCAAGCTGGAGAGTTTGACTACTCAGGTTAGCACTCACCGATCTCCAGTGAAGCAAATCTCACCGATACCTTGCGATTCATGGCATAAACTCATTTTTGAGAAAACACAAATTAACAAAATTGAAAAATAGGCGCTCAGGCCCTCAAAGCCCTCAAAGAAGCCGGCGTTGCTTCTGTCCTCATCAACCCCAACATTGCTACTATCCAGACCAACCACAGTCTGGCTGACGAGGTCTACTACCTCCCCGTTACTCCCGAGTATGTCTCCTATGTCATCGAGAAGGAGAAGCCCGATGGCATTTTCCTGTCTTTCGGTGGTCAGACTGCTCTCAACCTCGGTGTTGAGATGCAGCGACTTGGCCTCTTTGAAAAGTATGGCGTCAAGGTTCTTGGTACCAGTGTCCGAACTCTGGAACTGAGTGAGGATCGTGACCTCTTCGCCAGGGCTTTGGATGAGATTAACATCCCCATTGCCAAGTCGATTGCTGTCGGCACTGTCGAGGAGGCTCTCGAGGCCGCCGAGTCCGTTGGATACCCCATCATTGTCCGTGCCGCCTACGCTCTCGGTGGTCTAGGTTCCGGTTTCGCCAACAACGAGGAGGAGCTCCGCAACATGGCTGCTCGATCTCTCACCCTCTCACCTCAGATCCTTGTCGAGAAGTCGCTCAAGGGCTGGAAGGAAGTCGAATATGAGGTCGTTCGTGACGCCAACAACAACTGTATTACCGTGTGCAACATGGAGAACTTTGATCCTCTTGGCATCCACACTGGTGACTCCATTGTCGTTGCGCCCAGTCAGACCCTGAGCGATGAGGAGTACCACATGCTTCGAAGCGCTGCCATCAAGATTGTCCGGCATCTTGGTGTTGTTGGCGAGTGTAACGTCCAGTACGCTCTCCAACCCGATGGTCTCGACTACCGTGTCATTGAGGTCAACGCCCGTCTTTCTCGATCCTCTGCCCTAGCCTCCAAGGCTACCGGATATCCTCTTGCTTACACCGCTGCCAAGATCGGTCTCGGACACACCCTTCCCGAGCTCCCCAACGCTGTCACCAAGACCACCACTGCCAATTTCGAGCCCTCCCTTGACTACATCGTCACCAAGATTCCCCGATGGGATCTCTCCAAATTCCAGCACGTGAAGCGCGACATTGGCAGTGCCATGAAGTCTGTTGGCGAGGTCATGGCTATTGGCCGAACCTTTGAGGAGTCTTTCCAGAAGGCCATCCGTCAGGTTGATCCCCGATTCGTTGGCTTTCAGGGTGACAAATTCGAGGATCTCGACCTTGAGCTCCAGAACCCTACCGATCGCCGATGGCTCGCTGTTGGCCAGGCCATGCTTCACGAGAACTATACCGTCGACAAGGTCCACGAGCTGACCAAGATCGACAAGTGGTTCCTACACAAGCTGCAGAACATCGTTGACTGCACCCGCGAGCTTGAGCAGGCCGGTGGCCTCCAGAACCTGAAAAAAGATCAGGTCCTCAAGGCCAAGAAGATGGGTTTCTCTGATCGACAGATCGCTATGGCCGTTAAGAGTACTGAGGACGAGGTCCGAGCCTACCGTCTCAGCTTCGGCATCCGACCTTGGGTCAAGAAGATCGACACCCTGGCCGCCGAGTTTCCCGCCAACACCAACTACCTCTACACCACCTACAACGGCTCTACTCACGATGTCACTTTCGAGGACAACGGCACTATTGTTCTTGGAAGCGGTGTTTACCGAATTGGTAGCTCCGTTGAATTCGATTGGTGTGCTGTCAGCGCCACTCAGGCCCTCCAGCAGATGGGTGAGAAGACGATCATGATTAACGTAAGATTTGAATTTCCTGCTTTCTCTTCCTATCTCGGGGTTCCTTCCCAGTGCAGAAGTTGCGCACTTTCAGTGCCGTGACATCGGCCCCACTTCAGGCCGGACATCTTCATAATCTCTACAATCAGTTGAAAAGGCTTATGCTAACATTTGACGATTTAGTATAACCCGGAAACTATGAGTACAGACTTCGACTCGGCTGACAAGCTGTATTTCGAAGAGTTGAGCTACGAGCGTGTCATGGATATCTATGAGCTTGAGAATTCCAAGGGTATTGTTGTTTCAGTCGGTGGCCAGCTGCCCCAGAACATTGCTCTTAAGCTTCAGGAGACCGGCGGAGCCAATATCCTTGGAACTGATCCTAGGGATATTGACAAGGCCGAGGATCGTCAGAAGTTTTCTGAAATCCTCGACAGCATTGGTGTTGACCAGCCTGCTTGGAAGGAACTTACTTCGGTCAAGGCTGCTGAGGAATTCGCCGAGGAGGTTGGCTACCCCGTTCTGGTCCGCCCGAGTTACGTCCTATCTGGCGCTGCCATGACTGTGATCTCAAGCCAGGAAGATCTCAAGGATAAGCTCGAGGCTGCCAGCAACGTCTCTCCTGACCACCCCGTTGTTATCACCAAGTTCATCGAGGGTGCCCAAGAGATCGACGTTGATGGTGTCTCTGCCAATGGAGAGCTCATCATCCATGCCGTTTCAGAGCACGTTGAGCAAGCCGGTGTCCACTCCGGTGATGCTACCCTGGTCCTCCCTCCCGCCAACCTTGATAGCACTACTATGGAGCGTGTCAAGGAGATTGCTGAGAAGGTTGCAAAGGCTTGGAAGATCAGTGGCCCCTTCAACATGCAAATCATCAAGGCTGAGGACCCCGAGGGTGGCGAGCCCCTTCTCAAGGTCATTGAGTGCAATCTTCGTGCTTCTCGATCTTTCCCCTTTGTCAGCAAGGTCCTCGGTACCAACTTCATCGATGTTGCTACTAAGGCCCTCGTCGGCAAGCAGGTCCCGGCTAAGTCCAACCCCATGGCCGAAAAGCGAGACTATGTTGCCACCAAGGTTCCTCAGTTCTCCTGGACCCGTCTCGCTGGTGCCGATCCTTTCCTCGGTGTCGAGATGGCTTCCACTGGTGAGATTGCTTGCTTCGGTAAGGATCTCGTTGAGGCCTACTGGACCTCTCTCCAGTCTACCATGAACTTCCGTATGCCCGAGCCTGGTGAGGGTCTTCTCTTCGGCGGCAACGTTTCCAAGCCCTGGCTCACCCAGGTCGTCGATTACGTCGCCCCTCTCGGTTACAAGCTGTACGCTGCTAACCTCGAGGTCAAGGAGTTCATCGAGAACAACTCCAAGACCAAGGTCGAGGTTGAGGTTATTGAATTTCCCAAGGAGGATAAGCGTGCCCTCCGTGAGGTCTTCAAGAAGTACGATATCCGCGGATGCTTCAACCTCGCCCAGGCCCGAGGCAAGACCACCCTGGACGTCGATTATGTTATGCGCCGAAATGCCGTCGATTTCGGCGTTCCTTTGTTCATGGAGCCTCAAACCGCTATCCTCTTTGCCCAGTGCATGAGCGAGAAGTTGCCCCGCCCCGAAGGCATCCCCGCTGAAGTCCGCCGATGGTCTGACTTCATCGGTGGAAAGCCCCTGTAAATTATAAATGGCGTTTTTGTGTGATGGGAAAAAGGGGTGGATTTGGGAGTTATTCGAATGTGATAACCTTATGATAATATTAGTAGTAAATACTACAAATATGATAAGTTTATAATAGCCTTTACTGAAAACTAAATTCATCATAAGTTATCCCCTAAGATATTCTTAAATCAACGAAATTGAATCTTCCAACCGATATCGACAGCACACTTAACGTATCAATCTTGATATGTAAGTCGAAACTTGGGGGAAATCTTCTCTCCTGCTTCATGAAATCTTTTCTTACGACTGAGTACATCAAACTTTGGCTCTGTACTCCCGAAGCATCAATATGGTTGACATCAGTTAATACTCTCAGTCAAAGCACCTGAAAACATGCCCCAAGTTGTTGATTCAAGCTGAAGAAGCCACTCGATGAATGCATTGCCTGTATGCTCCGATACCTGTCCCTAACGCCGCCTCAGCTATACATGCAATATCATCTTCCACGTGAAGGAAGTTAAAAAAATATCTAGCAAGAAATCCGAGTCCAGCCGCACCACTTTTTGGGTTCCCCTCTAGCGTCTAAAATTCAATCTGATTCCAACTGTCTTCCCCCTTACCCAATATCTCTTTACTGACTATGGTGGCGGTGGATTGGCGGACTTGGTCCAGCGCTCGTTTAGCCTGAAGGCAGCAAATCGCTTAGCAAGGGGTTCACCCGAGTCGCGAGTAGAATTTTGAAAAGAAGAGAACGAGGAGAAAGAGGGTGAGGGAGCACCGTCATCCTCTCGCTGACGCTTGGGGATTCTCTCACCAGTCGATTGAAGGATGGCCTGGAGGGTCTGCCAGCCCTCGGTAGAACGAAGCTGAAATGTATCGGCAAGATCGTGTTGGCTCGCTACACGGCAGAGCAGGGCTTCTTCGTCCTATCAAGCTTGTCAGTAGATTTCTGATACACGCCGAAAACAAGCGCACCTTGGAGAGGACGCCCATCTGCTGAATAAAGCAGAGAAGGTGAAAGTTAGAGATCTCCTGACCAGTGGGCTTCTGACCAGGTGACAGCTTAAGAAACTTTGACAGTGCGGAATGCTCTTGGCTCTCTCCAATGTATTCTCTGTTCTCGATAGGGAAGCCCAGCTGAGTGAACATAGGCGTGGGGTCCGCAGGGAAACCGTGGGTTAGTGTGACAAACAAATACTCGACGGGGAAGGATGGCTTGGCGTTCTCCTGAACGTTGGCGCCGTATTCGTTGACTCTGCGGTAGAAAACTTCAGGGATATATCTTGTGCGACTGACAGAACCATCATCTTCCTCCTCATCCCTCACAAGCATGACATTAGGATCAGCTGATGGCTCGACAATGTCAGCGCGAACCATTTCCACAGACTCGTTGGACATTTGGTAAGAGGAGATGGTAATCTCACCATCCTCATTACCCGTGATGATGCATGTGACAAAGTTTGAACCGAAGCTGCCTGTGTCACTCCACTTGGAAGGCTTGGGATATTGAGCTTGCAGTCTGGAAGAGAAGCAAATTTCCAAAGAAGACAAGAAGTAGGAGTCGGCATGACGTTTGCAAATCACTGTACCATCTCCGTTGCCAGCATCAAGCAGATCACTCCAGATCACTCCAACAGGCTCTAGACCACACAACTTGGCAACCCTGTCAACCTCCTTTTGCGACTCCCAGGGGTTCGTTGTGATACCGTCAAGCTCGTCAAGCTGGGGAGGCTCATAGATGGCTTCCACAACGGCCTTGACACCAAGCGGGACTTCGGTGTATTCAGTATATTTTCCATAGAGATAACCAAGACGTTGGGATCCGGTCTTTCGCCACGTATCGATAAAAGTGTCAATGATAGAAGGCGAAGAGAACTCAACATGATCGACCATCCGGAATTGTTGAGGCTGAAGAGTAATGGCGCTGGGCTGGCACTTGGTGCAGATACCCTCAGGCCACGGGGGATGACCAGAGGGGCAATCATGCTTGACTCGATAGTACGGCTCGACCAGGGGGGGAATGTATGAAGCGCCTAATTCGGGCTTGTTTGTTGCAGCATTGATCTTTCGTAGGTATGAGTGGAAGGACAGATATTTGATCTTCTTCTCTGCGAGGAATCCGGGATTGAAGGGATCGAGAGGTTGGCAATAGTCACACATGCCCTTGGGACCGTGGCGACACATACGATCTATGCCCCTGGGAATCTTGCCGTCCTGTCGGTCTAATCGATCGTCCAAGGCGGATTGACGCACTACCTCCCATGGCCTGGCGATCCTCTCGGGTTTGGAGTTGATGGGAAGATCTTCGGTCGGTAGTACAGGCTTTCCATTGAGCCTGGCGGATGTAGTAGAGGATTCGGGGGCGTCACCGTTGGCAGCGTCGGCATGCTGGTAGGTTAGAAAGATGAGATCGCCGTGCCTGCAAGATTAGCTTGGTTGAGCTGTGAGAAGCCATGAGCGTAACTAACTTGAGGCCAATCTGACCGACTTTGAAGTTGATGATGTCCCCCAAACGCTTTGAGTCACCCCCATTTGGTGCGTTAGATAGAGCTATGGTCTTGGGATCCACGGTCTTGGGAAGCTGATCAAGTAGCTAGAAAGCCAGTGTCAGCATAGATAGCTGGATATGGGCTTGAAAGACAACAAACCTGCTTTCCCAGATCTCCGAAGGTAGTCGTAGGCTCGACATCCAGACGGGCCATGCCATCGGGGCCCCGGAGTCGCAGCAACATGCTGTATAGTGATTAAAGAGCTGTTGCTATGATGGTCTTTGGTGGGGTTTGTCGTGCTCTGCTCAATGTGTTTCGATTTCGTATATTGTCGATATTGAAGAGAAAGAAAGAGTCTACAAAAGGAGAAATTCTAAGTCGTTAGTGGGAACGAAAAAGAAGAGCCCAGAAGGTGCAGTTAAAACGCAATGAATCAACAGTATGGAATAGAAGAGCGTGAAGTTGAGAGGTGGTAGGCAGCTCGAAGTCAAGTACGTCCCTTACCTAAGGTTGCTCACACGAAACCATGTACCTCCACTAACTCGAGCACAGCGTCATCTAGCGATGCCTGCGATTGCTTATCTAATGGTAGAGTGACGTCGCACGGCAGTCAAAATCCAGGGCCCATCCGCCTGGTAGGAGACACTAGCCATGATTTGAGGAGCCACATGGTGAAGCAGAAGCGATATCTGGCCTAAAGTTGAATCTGCGCCACACCACCACTAATTGACAGACAGGTACCTTACCTTATTGTATTCGTGTCGAATAAGGTGCTTGCAGCCAGTAACTCGACTCATACAAACCCAACCCCAAAGTCACGGCCGGCTTGACTTCTTTCTTTACACTCGTTTTGTAATTACTGAACACGCAAATATCGTGTTTTTTTCTATCTTCATTATGTTCAGCATCGATTGGAAAGGCCTTGCCCTCCCCTTTGCCTATGTTCTCGTTCTCGGCAGCGCACTCATGACATTCTCGACAATTTACAGAAAGAGAAAAGCTGGTAGGCCGCATCAAGTAAACCTTGAAATCTGAACATGCACTAACATTTCCAAAGCTGAGAGCGCCAACTTGGCTCCGTGGTTCGGCCCTCATCTCCAGCGCAACGTCTACCTGTCCCTGCTACACCTCGAGGATGGCTCCGAAAAGGGACCCAAGATTCCCGAAAGCGTTCTTCGAGCTGCCCTTTTGCGTCGCGCCGTCGAGGATATCCGTCGTCTGATCCAGATCAAGTCTGCCAAGCAAGCATGTGGTTCTCTGCTGCAACGAGGCAGTGTGGGCGATGATTTGTGGCAGCGATTCCAGCGCGCTGAGAAGGAAATGGAGGAGGAGTTGAGAGATGTCGTCACAGAGGTACGGTGTCTGCACAATGCGATTGCATGATGAACGAATCATTGACAGTTCTAGGCCAACGCTCTCGCACCAAGCTGGGGCCAGTCCATCTTCCAATCCGCCCACGAAATGACCGCCAACGCTGCCATGCGTAGCTCAATCGAAGAAATTCTCGCCCAGGCTGAGTCAGAGAAGCAGTGGTGGGAGAAGCGCCGAGGACAGATCCAGTCAGAGTTCATGAAGGAGCTTGACAGTTCTGAGCAGAGCTCTTCGGCCAAGACTGCCAGCGAGGAGGATGCTGTTATGGTCGACACCCCTTCAAAGAAGAAGGGTAAGAAATAAAAAAGTGAAGATTTCTTATGTGGGTTGCGAGAATGGAGATGTCTTACAGGTACATACATGGGTACAGGCTCGCCTCTTCACGTTTTTGGCTGTAGTATACCATCTCACTTTTTGTTGCAAGGCGCACACTACTGGTGCGTATAGGGGGATAAGATGGGAGGGAATCCAACATCAGCGGCGTTGAGGTTGATTTTTTTTTTTTTTTTGAAAGTAGTAGCATGAGCTTCTTCTCTATTGACATATATAGGCTCTTTCACCTCTCCTTCTATAAAAATGCAATGATGCACGCTGGCTAGTGGCCATGTCTAGCAATGCGACCGACCTAAGATGCAGTAACAAAGATACGAAAAATAGGCGCAGAAGACACGCAGAAAAGATATGCAAAAACTCCTGTGAATCCAAATCCAAACCGTATAGATGAAAGCAAACCATCCTCCATTATTAATCACAGTAACACCGTATGCTTCAGACTGTTGATGCACTAGGAAAAGTGCTTTCGCCTCCAGAGATCCTCTTCAGCCGCAAGTCTCGCCTTTCGTGCCTCTGCTAGGATCTCCTCCTCCGTCTTAAGAAGGATGGGAGAATCACAGCCTCGAAGGCCGATAAACTTGCCCATCTTGCGTCGCTTCTCCTCAAGAGGTAGATCGGACCTCCAGGTAATGGGACAAGGATATTGATTCGACCAAGGGGATGGTGTCCTCTGGTGGTAGAAATGTGCAAGAGACTCCAGCTGCTCATCGGTGAGAAGCCAAAAGTTGAGGACCGTAGTGGGAAAAGATGGATGAACAGCGCCTGTGGTGAGTTGAACGAGGGGTGCAAGTGGAAGAGCCATTTGTTCCAGCTTTCTTTGGAGATTGGGGTTCTTTGCAAGTCTTCGTTGAATGAAGGCCTTGTGATGCCGTGAAGGAATCTCTCCTCGCATCATTTTGGCGGTTGTTGTAAGTGGTGATAGTGTATGAGGGGTTGGCGTGTAAGAAGAGGCTGAGTGTCTGGGGCAATGATCTATCAGGTTTTCGTAGTCAATGGCCAAAAACTCAATCTCTTATTCTCTGCGCAATTGACTTCTGAATAAGGCCAGTCCTTGGCAATGATCAACGGTCAAGAGTTCATACGTGATGGTGAATTGATTTTGGCGGGGTGGCTATCGACAAGCGAAGCGAAGCGGTGTTCTCCGTAGAGTCCGAGAGTTGATTGATTGATTGATTGATTAAATGAATGAATGAATGACAACACAGACACTTCTTTTAAGTTTCGTAGTCAATTTCTTGAACTGCACGAGACTTAACTTTTGTTAACCAGAATAATAGAGACACAGAGAGAAGCAGAGGGTGGGAGGGATATATAGCAGAAAAGAGACTTTGAATTTTTAGTTGAAACAGATTCATGGCCTTTCTTTCTTTCTTACCGACAACAAGATCTCTCCCCGCCCTTTTGGTCTGAGAACTAAGATCGCGAACAGCCAGTTGAAGGGTCTTTGTGACCGAAGCCGTTCGATTGGGCCCCGTTTCTTTGGAACAGACTTCATAATGAACAGCTCAGCTCAACTAGCAGACAAGTTAACGCACACCCCCGGACCCAGAGGAGGTGCTGTTCTGGGTAAAGTCTTCTTTGACTGCCTGAAATCGCCAAGCTTAGGTCTTGAACCGCTTCGAGCTCCAGGGTTTAATTCTGGGTTTTGGCGTGCGTGGTCTGTGAGACATAGAAGTCTAACAAACAATAACTAACTAGCTGCCTTAGATGCAATTGGGTTGGTCAGAGGCGCGCTACGTCTATGGGAACAAGAGACACCAATAGCGGATGGAATGGAATGTGACTTGGAGCCATTAGCTGGTCATGACTCAAGGACGAGACAAGGTAAAACAGGTCCAGACAATGAGATGGTGATATGTCTTTACCGCTACTCTTGTTCTTTTTTTGACCACTTTCATTGTTCCATCCAGAGATGATTAGGCAATCCCTTGAATGCCCAAGTAACTAGCTAGACTAGCTAACTGAGACCCAAAATAGACAGACAGCCGTTCGCACAACGTTAAGTAACCTCTCTATTCACATGATGCTTTGTTCTATGCAGTCCCCTCCGCTCCCGACGTCTAATCATGCCTGTATCTACCTGCATGTCTTGGATTTTTGCTGCGTTGGCTGTAACTGTGACTTGACTTTCACCCTCCACTTCCACTCTCTCACTCCCAGCCACCTCGTGTCTTAGTTCTTGAATGTCTTAGACTGACGACACTTTTCTTTCCTCTTCTTTTTGCGGCCTCGCATGGTCGCTCAGTGGCCATTGGCTTGCTGACCTCGGCTCCAATCCCAAAACGAAAAACCTGTTTCCAGACATAGTTAATCCCGTCTCATCCCCTCAAATACAAAGGACCACCCTTATTTGGCGGTTGCAGTCCTCAATCTTCTCGCCATGTCTCTCTTTCTCAAACTTTCTCGACCAATGCAAACGCAACCCCATACCTAGAGCCATTTCAGCTTGGCAATATGGTCCGCTTTCTTCTTGCTTGCTTTGACAAACCCCAAAGCCTTCAGCTCTGCCAGCGCCCGGTAAAACATTACCAGCGACTTGCGTTCGTCTGTCTCCTCCTCGCTTACAAGTGCAGAGAATGCAGCCCACAAATCTGCCACGTTGATGAGGCTCCCGGTCTCTGTATATAGACGGTACAAGAGTGCCGTGGTCGGCAATGTTGCCGGCGTTTTTCCTTTGCCTGCCTTGCAGCATGAACATGACAAGTAGTCGTGTGGTCTAGTGAGGCTACGTTCTAGAACTGCTCGCGGCCGAGGTACGAAGACTTCTCGCGATGGAGCCCGAGAATCGTATAGCCAGCTCTCCGACAATAAGAGAGAGCTGGGTCTGACAAACTGAACATGCGTCATCAATAGCCCAGTGATATCGTCAACGGCCTGAGTAAGCTGCTTGTCTTCATCTGTAAGTGCAGCCGAGTCTTGACTTAACTGAACTCTTTGTGCAATTACGGTTGTACGCATCACTTTGCTCTGTCCACTGTACTTGCTCCGTAGTGTGATTCCCTGCTCTTGTGCCTTTGATTGTAGTTCTTCCAGATTGACGAGTTGTCTTATCAATGCATCTCGGAATTCAAGTTCTGTCTGTTTTGTCGCTGGACCTAGAAGTAGGTCGAAATCTCCGTTCTGTAAGATTGAGATTACCTTGCGAAGCATGATCAGCAGCTCACTGACTTCCATACGTTGTACCGACTCAAAGGCTCTCGAGTTTTCAGTAATTGATATACCCTCACCCAGAGCTTCGACGTACGCTCTCGAGAACTCAATATCTTGCGCTTCTGCTTCTCTGAGAATAAGGAGTGATCGCAAAAAGTCCTCGACAGACTCTTGACGGCGGGTGAGACTGTCTTGAACTTGAGTGACGAGAAACTCGTCATTTTCAAGTAGATCTTTAGCGTATTGCACATTATTCAAATCGCCAGACTCGACTGCCTGTTCAACAATCTCTTTAAAAGAATCCGCATGGCGAACAGCTTCGATATGCTCAGGTTGTAGTGCTGCGGCATGCTCAAGAACACTAAGAGGGTTCGCGTAGAAATGGCACATGTAAGCGTACTACCACGGGTTAGCTGCCGTCATACGCTAATTATCTGTTTGCAGCGCACCTTCAAAGACATTGTAAATGTCTGAATTCCCGAGACCTGATCATGCTGACGGTCAAGCATGCTGTGAATGAGCGATGCTCCTAGCACCACAGGAGCATCCGATGCTACTACCGCCGCTTTGAAGACTGTTTCGAGAATGGCCGAAGTTTGAATGACATCAAATTGCGCTCCATAAATTTGCTGACAAGCAGCCTTGAGTAGTCTGGCTTGGAGAAGCTCAACTGATGTGGCGATACCAAAGAGCAGGGTGAAGGGAATCCGGGGTCGCCAGGAGCTGAGTAATGTTAGCGGACTTGGGTGAGTTACCATAGACAGCAACGTACTTAAAGAGGATAATAAGTTCTGATAATAGGCTACTATCAAAGCCTTCACTATCTTGAAAAGCAATGAACACATGTTCAACGTGTTGGGGCTTGATGAATGCATACAGCGCCTCAAGGTCATAGTCAAGATATCTTCGGCTCTGCCAAGTATGAGTACGAGTCTGTTAAGGAGTCGCAGTACTCACCTCTCGACCATCTCCAACCTGAAGATCATCATCCTCATCCGTGGTAACTTTGGCCGTGACATCCCGAATAATCTTTTTCAACGTAGCTTTGAGCGTCGACGCCTCCGATGATCGCAAAGCCACAAACTTGCTCGATGTTGTTCGCTGGAGTGTCTCTGATAGTTGCTGAAAGAGCAGATCTTGTGATGCGATGTTAGGTCCTGTGATGATGAAGGCTGAAGGGATTCTATCCCCACTGCACGCAGTTAGGGGTTGCATATATATATATATATCTATCAGGGATCTAGCTCTTACGAATCTATCACTGCATCTTTGGCAAACTCGCTGACTTTGTTGAGAGTTTCCAAATTTGAAGTTTTTAGAATTCCCTAATTCGTATGAGCGGAATTTCTGGCTAAACAAGTCTCATCCACTCACCTCGATGCGCTCATCAATCTTAGCCCAGCTCTCCTGAAACAGCCTCTCCCTTAACTTGACAAATTCAGGTTTCTCAGCGCCATTGAGAAGAGGCACAAAATCCGATGAGTCTTTGAATATTTCTGCAGCATCTTGAGCCTGCTTTGACTTTCTTCTTCGCTTAGCTGGCTTTTGGCGTGTCCCATCATCTTCAGGGTCAAAGATATATGCGGCCTGTTGGCTGAGTTAGTGAAAGCGGTTATGAGTCTCATGAATAGAATTCCAGTTACCTTGTGATCATCTTGACTGTAGGTATCTTGATTGGGTTCTTCACGATCCATATTCAACAGTTTATGCCGCGCGAATTATTGAAGCCGTGAAGATGAAACTTCTGGGCTTGGATCGAGGGTGAAGGTCAACGCGTTTTCAGACGGTAAACGCGTGTATTGGCACTGTATCACGCACTGTATCCCAACAACCGTCAATGATCAGACATATCTAGGTACTTATTGATTCACTCACACATTACAACAGTGACAAGAATGGTATGTACAATTTTTCATGCTATTAGCCACGAGTACGGCAGTTCACACTGGATGCATCTAATTCTTTGTCCCATTCATCATCTGTATGCTATTGCTCGCCAAATCCTCATTTTCATATGCCTGCTCTCGAATGTTGTAATATCATTCTCTAAGCATGCTTCACTTCGCTTCACTTTACATTCCATATGCCATCTTTACTTCCGTATCATGCTCTCCACCTGTCCAAACTGGTTTGGAAACCCACATAAAGCGAGACCCCTATCCCAGCATTGTTGATTTTGCCCTTTGTACAGCCC